>VDFB02022309.1:0-41849 GCA_007258455.2 Sequoia sempervirens
ACAACACACTAACATGCATACCTGAAATAATCACTTACATGCATCCATGGAAACTGGTCCAAAACCTCCTCAAACTTGCAACAAGATTGATATATGACAGAAAAATAAATTCACACATTTTCCCCCTTCAAACTATCAAGTTTGTCTTCATTCTTGCACCTTCATCCTACAAATCTTCACTTGAACCCACTGATGCTTCCACCTCTAAATCCCCCATCACTTGTTTATGTTCAAAACCACTTCATACTTGTAAATAACACACATAAAAAACCTCAAAATCTCATATCCAATTCCTTCTCCTTCCCCTCTTCATTTTCTTGCAATGGCATATGACAAAATTGCAACAATGCCTCCCGCAAAAACTCCAAAATTTGCCATAATTCTCTATTTCACTCTACAAAAACTACCTAGCCAAGAAGTCACACCCATGAATGAATATTCTAACATTATCCAACATTAAATTAATTAATTCCAACATTGAAAACTTCATCAATTCCACTTTCCTTCATTTTTCCAAGTTTAGAAGGCAACTTGGTCTCTAACTCCTAGAAAATATGGATCCTTTAAGAGTTGTAACTGCCACTCAACTTGGGCACCCATATCTTTTTGCAATATTTTTTAGGAGAATTAAATGAGTTTTCAATATTTATAACTCACAAAAGTCCAATGCCCTCTTTTTCCTTTTAATATTTTTCAATGAATGATGAGGATTGGATTGCCACCTAGACTAGGCAACTTGGAAGTTTTACAAAATATAGCGCCAATATTTATTTTACATATTTTTGGCTTAGTTTTTACTTTTATTTTTCAAATTCTACCTAATCAACCTTAGGAAAAATAAAAAACTAAAATAAACTAGAAGAAAAATATTTTTGGTGATGTTGATCGCCTATGGACCTGGATGCTCCTGCATCAACTATTCACATGTAATATGTATAATTCGAGTGTTGCCTCAATAGTGTGTCTCACTTTTGGGATGCATTGATTTTTGCTTGAAAACAATATTTTTAGAAAAACCAATGATTTAAGTCTTGAGAGGCTCCATATAAAGGGTTTTAATTGAAAAGGGATAGGTACAATCCCCTTAGATCAAACCCCCTTGGATATAACCCCTCTAGTATTAAACCACTTTTCTTTATCTTTTGAGGGATTAAATAACGTCATTTAGAAATTATATTTTACAAGATTATATCCCTCAAAATGTGTTTTCCAACAAGTATAGTTTTGATATATTTTCATTTTATCATGATTTGATTTTCAATTTTTAATAAACATAGGTTTTTCTCTAAACATCAAGCTCTTTATTGTGTAGAGATGGAAAAATAGTAAAACATTGTAAACGAATTTCAAAAAATACCCTTTCCCTAGGTATTGATGTCCTTGTTTCACCCAAAGAAAATAAAAAATTGATATATACACAAGTTAGGTAATTCAAGTAAGAAACATTGGAATAGTTCTCTCATGGAGCGAGTGGGAGAATTGGGCAGGAATAGCAGTGGGGGTGAGAATCCAAACTCTACCGATGGAGGAGATGGAGAATCTGATGAATATGTATATTTTGTCTAGTTTTTGGTGGTTCCTGCTTGTTTTCTAGCACTGGGAAAGTGTGGTGATCTCTTTCTCTTGGATGCATTTGGGGAGGCGATTGGGTCTAGTGCAGTCCTTCATGTTTTGTTGTGGTTCCCTGGTGGTGATAGCGTGGTCATTGGGGCTTGGATTTTTTGGGTTCCTTTTCTATTTTTGTTTGATGATGTTATGCTTGATGTAGGTGGTCATTTCTTCATATTTTAGCTTGGCCTCCTATCTCTTCTTTTGCTTGGGCTTCCTATTTCTTCTTGGGAGTTGTGCATGGGCCTTTTTCCTTTTATGGATTTTAGTTGGGGCCTAGTGGTACTATTTCTTTGGCTTTGCATCTCGAGTTTGGATTGTGGTTCCATTTTCATAGCTCTTGCTTGGGTTGTGGACTATTGGAAGAAAGTTTGGTTCTTGTTGAGGACGATTTCGTGAGTGGAGGTTGCCTCTACTTTTATCTATCTCTTGATGTTTGGGTTGGTTCTATTATTTTCCATGATGAAGGATGTGCATGTTCCTATTTTTTGGATGCATGTTGGGTTAATTTAATTGCTTTTCTTAAATACCTATATTTTTGTTAAGTATTGGGGAGCTCTGTGTGGGGTTTTACCTAAGCACGTTTGGCTATATTAGTCACCCCTATTTTTGTTTTGTGGATGGTGGGTGGGTTGCTTTTCAAACTTTATTTGAACACCTAGATGAGTTTAATGTTTAAAGCTATTATGGTGGTTTTGTTGTTCAAGCTTCATTTTATGTTCCACCTTCTATTATAGCTGGTGGGCATTCCAAAGGATGGTATGGTTCCTTTCCTGCTGTCATTTTGGAGCTCTCCTCAGATCCTATTGACATGGAGTTGGGGAATGTGGTTTTTGGTTTCCTCAGTTGCAGATCTTTTTAACATGGACACTTCTTCTATGGAGGTGGAGGTTGAGGTTTCTAGATATTTTAGGCTTTGGTGGAAAAGAAGGTCCTAACATCCTCTCTAATAGAGTGGAGTTCCCTCCTTTAGAGGTGGAGTGTGAGTTGGGTTCCTGGCTTGTAAGTTATATTTTTCTTTTGTTTAGTTGGATTGTTGTTGCTAGGTCGTGTCTATACTTTGTTGATCATGGTAGTTTTTATGGTTCAAGGTCTCTAAAAAACCTAGTTAAGGGTTGAAGTTCCCTTCAAAACTTTTGGGTTTAAGGGCTCAGTTAAATCCTGGTTGTAAGAGGTTAATGGACTTTAGGTTCTTGCATTTCTTTGTGTAGCCAGTGTAGTCTTGCTTTATTTTTGGTGTTGCTACTTAGGGGCTTCTGATGGTATTTGGATTGTCTTTGTCGTAGCATGATTTTCTTTGATAGGGTTTCAAGTCCCTTCAAAACAGTGTTGTAATGGGTAAATATGCAATGAAAAAGTATGAAAAAATATCCTTTCCATAGATATTGATGTTGAGAATCTATATTTCAAAAATTATAATTGAATCCTTTATAGAAAAATAGCTATATTTTACAACACAAATGTTACTTTATGAAAAATGTTGTTTTCTATTTAAAACAAGTTATTAATGGATATGTTGAAAGACTCATGATTTATTTTGGAAAATTTGAAAAAAATATATTTAGAATCTACACACAAATTGCCACAAATCACTAGTTCACATCATCTTCAAATTCTTAATGCTTTAGCTACTATAGGTCTCAAAAGATGAAGATTCAATTAAAAATATTGATGTAAATGTCCATCTTGGGAAAAAAGTGAGAGACAATATTGTGATTTCACCTGTTCATTACTAGTTACATACCTCTCCACTAGAAATCATCATTTAATAGGGAGGTAGAGGACCACTAGAAGTAGGGTGAACACTATAAACCTAAAATTTAATTATAATCATTCAAATAGTTTAGTTAATCTTGTATTTCAAAATGAAATTTAATCAATTGAATTAAATGAAATTGTTGACATTTACTTTACTTAGTGATAATAGATTTACACAATCCATAAATAATGATGTTGAGTGTTTTTGGATTAGATTATGTGTGTATTTTTTGCATCAAATTTTTGGATCACACTTCATGAACCATCATCAAGATAGAAGAGAGATGCGGAGTAAAATACACACACAATCTAATCCAAAAACACTCAACAAAATTTACCTTACTATCAAAGCTAAATGTATCACTCAAGAGAGCATTTTTCATCACTATTTGATCTGTTGTAGAAATCACTTGGGAAAATGAATCTTAACTATCCTTAGGATCATAAACATGAAGTGACCAATAAGAGCAACATAAATGAGGTGGAAGTGGATGCCTGGAAGACTCACCCACCTCACCCTATTCTAGAGGCCTAGTATGTTGTATTAGGTTATGAGTGAGTGAGCTAATCAACTCTAAGGTATCCACCTCAACACTCACCTTCACAATGGAATGGATAGTCATGTTCTCATAGTCTAATCTAGTGAGTAGTCTCACTGGATTTTGTGGATCAATATGTTCCCCAAGCTCTACCATGGAGCTTCTGCATGTCAAAATAGTTTGGGATTTCATTAAGGACAAAATCATAATAGAATAACCTGAAAAAATATTATGGTACTTCATTGTTGTTGCATGGTGGATGGTAAAAAACCATCCACCACATATCTTAAACAATTGTTCTTTATTCCTTGGTGGTGGCACCAATGGATAGGGATCCTCTTGCATGGAATTTGTAAGGGTTGATTCATTCTTGGGTTGGCAAAAATAGTGCACACTGGTCAAATTTCAATTTTTTTAGTCTTTAACCTGTTTATATGATAATTTTTTTGGGTAAAATTATTTTAGCTCTTTCCTCTTGTCAAACCAACTATTTATTTTCTCTCTAATTGAATGTACCTAAGATATTATGGATTACAATGATTATGAAATGGCAGTCCTATGTGATTTTATTCTTGTATGATCTCTCAACCTTGCAATTAACTCCTAAATTTCCTTTTTATTATTTTCAATCCCCCCCATTATATTTTCTTGTGTTCCTAGAGGATGATGAGGAATTCTAGGAGGTTTTTGTTGAAGTTGTTCTTCAGGAGAGATTTCATCATGAGGTGAATTAGGATTTTCAATATTTTTGGTTGTATTCATAATTCTTGAAAATTTAATAATTTTTCAAAAAAAAACATATTCAATCTACCTATTTAATAACAAATTTGTTAGAATTTTGTGGAGTTTTCCATTGATATGTCTACTAACAACATGAGTATGAGCATGAGTTATATAGTATGCAGTGTTTTCATTGATGTTAACATTGTATGGAGATTGATGTGTGCAAATCATTTGGTGAAGGATGAGTGTGTATATAGATGATAATCCAGTGTACCATTGCAAGAACATTTGATCTGGTGTAGATAGTTGAACTAGAAAATAGGCTAAGTATCAAAATAGTGTTTTTAGTGTATAGGACATCTAGTATTTTGGTCTCCATTGGTCCACCTCAAGGACTATTTCTCTATAGTCATAAGGAAATTTTATTGGGTGTTAGAGGAGTATAAATCAAAGCTTTCACATTGTTTTTTCTTCTAGTGTAGATGTTATGATTGAAAAAATATCCAGTTCACCAGTGACAGTTGTTACTAGTATAGAATGTATGTTTTAATTAGACTGCAGCTCACCATGGAAGAGTTTTTGGCCTTTTAGATTTGTGGAATCATTGAAAAGTGTCAAGTGCACCTATTTTCCAAGTGTGATGAAGCTTTTAGGCCTACATATTGTTTCGTGGTTGTTTTATTGGTGAATTTTGATGTTAGGTCACCAACGGTGCCAACCGAATATATTTGGGTATTGCAAAGGCTAAGTAATCACTAGTATGTTAAATGGGGCATAATATAGGTCCATGTCAATCTCATTGAGTTTTTAATAAGTTATTTATAGTGTGAAATAAGTTTTGAGTCCAATAAGTTATATTTTATATGATACATATAATTAGGGTAACCTAATTAATGTTTGAGGTTGAGATGAAAATACATGTGAGTTTATGATATGAATACAAAGGAGAGAAGAGTGTTCAAGCAAAGTTATATGAAGTGTGTTGACTATTGTAGACATGTAAAATTGACTTAACACCTATCACATCTTGGAATCACCCTGGAATGTCTCGAAACATCTTGAAACATCTTTGAATCAACCTAGAACATCTCATAACATCTCAAAACACCCTGAAACATCTCGAAATCAATTTAGAACACCTTGAAACATTTCAGAACTTCTATGGAACATCTCAAAACACCTCATAATCATCCCACAACATATTGGAATCATCTTGTGACATCTTGCAACATCTCAAAATCATCCCACAATATCTCAGAATCATCACACAACATCAAATAACATCTAAAACCCTAATTTCCTCTATTAATTGAATAATACAATGTTATTTAATTAATCCATGTTTTCATCATTCTCTACAAATTAAATAAATTTTGTTTATTTAATAAAGTTCTGAAAACCCTATTTCCCCTATTAATTGAATAATACCAAGTTATTTAATTAATCCATGTTTTCATCATTCTTGACAAATTAAATAAATTTTATTTATTTAATAAATTCCTAAAAACTCTATTTCTGCTATTAGTTGAATAAATACAACATTATTTAATTAATTCACTTTTTCATCATTCTCGACAAATTAAATAAATTTTATTTATTTAATAAGGTCCTGAAAACCCTATTTCTACTATTAATTAAATAAAGTGACATTATTTGATTAATTCATGTTTCTTCATTTCAACCAATTAAATAAATTACATTTATTTAATGAAGTCCTAATCCCACTTTATTTTGTTTGGATTAATTAAATGACACCAAATATTTAATTGTGTTGTTAAATTACCTTATTTCCCTAAATTGATTAAATTATTAAATCATAATAATTTAATTATGACACTTTCCCTCTAAAATTTGAACAATCAAATCAAACTATTCAAATCAATTATCAAAAATCAAATCAAACTAATGCAACTCTATTCGCAAAAGTCAAACTTGATTGTCACATTCAACTCCCAAAAAGGAATTAATTAATTAAATCAATTAATTCATAATTCCTCACCCACTTTCTAATTGATCAAATTATGCTTGCTAACTAAGCAATCTAATTTTCTAACTAAGTAATCCAATTTGCTAACTCAACCATCAATTCATGACTGATTAATCAAATCCTGACTTATCAATCTAAACCATGACTAGCCAATATATTCCTCAATCAAATAAATTGTGCAATCAAGTTTGCATAATATTCTCATGTCTAAATCCTCTCAACACCTTTTGACTATTGATCTCGATATTCTCCAGCATGATCCTAATCATCGATTCAAAATATCTTTTTCTATATAACAAACCTCTCTCCTCACAATAAAGGATTTGAGAATCAACATACCCTATGCAACAAAGTGCTATCAAGAATACCATTGATAGAGCTTCATCATTTCTTTGGTCAACCAAGCATCATTCATCAAAGCTTTGCACATGAACTTTGGAGGCTTGGCAGTAATAAGAACAATCCAACATCAGGCGAATACACTCCACTATGGGATGGTAACACTTTGTTTATTACTTGCATCCATTCTAGAATCATAGATTTCTTAATGTATGTTCAAATAGCTTAGTTTCATTTCGTATTTGTAGCATTATATCTTAGATTAATGTGTTTGATCTTAGCTTAGATTTTTTATTTCAATCACATTTTGATCTTTGTTTTCATCTAATGATTCTTCCCCCTCACACATTCTGGCTACTTGGTGGGACCAAGGTCCTCATTACTAATGTTTTCATGAGCTAAATTGAAGTTATAGGGTTCAGGGAGCTTTTGAAAGACGTTTCATGCACTTCCCAGAAAAATCTCCCATTTGACTGTAAAGAAAACTAAGCATCTACAATAAGAACCTTGCATTTTCCATGGGAACTACGCATTTGCAACAAGAACCTCACATTTTCCATGGGAACTAAACATTTGCAAAAAGATCTTGCATTTTCTTCTAAAACCTCGCACTTTCTTCTTCTTGGGTTAGCATATGCACATAGATTTACGCATTTGATTTTGGAACTGAGCATTTGCATTTTTTTGAGCATTTACAATTTTTCTGAACATTTGCATTTTTTCTGAGCATTTTCTTTGATAGACAAGTGCATGGATCCTGCACTATTATAATGAATTTCTTTGCTAACATTTTATTTTTTTGAATGTGTAATAGGTACTAATGGTTTTTTTATATAGGATTTGAAACACGTTAACTCATTTTGTGCAGGGAAGATGATTGGTCCAGATTTCTAGATCCACAAAAACTTTTAATTAACTTAGGAAAAAATTGATTTTAGTGCACTAAAGAGAAAAAACACAAACACACATTTGATTTTTGAATTGTTAAAATTGAACCATTTTTGAGCTTTCTTAAGTTAGGAAAATTTGATTTTTCTACTCTAAAAAGAACAAACACAAACTCACATTTGGTTTGGTGCTATTAAAATTGAACCAATTTTAAGCTTTCTTAAATTAGGAACTCTTATTTGGCACTTTAGAATGAACAACACAAATGAATGTCATTTTGGTGCTCTTAAAATGAACCAATTTTAAGCTTTTATAAGTTAGGAACTCTCATTTGGTGCCTAAAAAGAACAAAAAACACTTCAATTTTGGGGCTCTAAAAATGAACACATTTTATGTTTTCATAATTATGAACCTTAATTTTGGTGCATAAAAAAGAATGCAAAACGATTTCCATTTTGTTGATGCACGGTCAATTTATTTTTGTTGACCAATTTAGAACTAGGCCCGATTTCTTAGAAACACTCATATTTGGGCTTTGAAAATGAAAAAATGTTTCTTTTTGTTTGTTTAAACCATTTTACACCATTTCTATCTTAACTTATTGATGTCCTGAATATTTCATATTGGTACAAATAAAAGGAAAAAATTGTTTATGTTATTCACATATTTTTGGGTATAACACCACTCGAGGTGTTTAAAAAGAATCAATTTGCTATGAAGTGTATGTTGTGTATTCAGTGATTGGAAAGATAAAAAAATTTCTTCTCCCTCACACATTTTGGTGATCTTGGGTGAGCAAAAGCATTTTGAGCTTCACACCTTTCTTTTTAAGCATACCTTTTTAGAGGGCCTGCCTATTTGAGGAAACTCCTACATCAAAGAACTCATAGGTGACCCAAGTGATACTTTCATTCTAGACCACTATATAAATATTTTGTGAGTGTGAGGAAAGTTCATCACTCATCGGGTGCTATTGTCCTATACCCATGTATTCTCCCTTAGTATCCTTGTGATGTGTAAAAACCCGTAAGGGTTGGGAGGTTCTTAATTGAACAAAATGCCACATGTATAGGTGCCCAAAAATAATATCCCTAGAACATGGATAAGATCTAATTGTTTTAGAAGCTACCCCTTTAATCCAAAAACATTCTTTAAAAGTGGTGCATCAAAAATTACTTCCAAGAAGTTACTTGCCAAGTCTGACTTCAAGCCCGTGCCATAGGTCGCTTGTCAAATCATCTCTTCCGAGCAAGAGGCAGGTCCACCTAAGAGAATGGTTCCTATCCACTAAGGTTGTAAATGCTTATTTTTGTTAAACTTTCCAATTACATTCTACAACAATTTTGACATAAAATTCTTTATTTGATTTAAAGAAAAAGAACGCATAAAAAAACACTAAACAAGATGGTTGAATCACAAACCCTTTGATTTAGTGTATACTTGTGAATGAGGCCCTATTTTTTTACTCCTTGAAAGGATTTATCCTTAAAGGTTTCCAAATATTTCAGCTTTTATTTTAGGTTGCATTGATTAATGCAAATATTTGGTAACTATGGCTTGGCTATTGCGATTTCACAACTTGAGCTATAAACATTCAGGTTACACAAAGCCCATAATTTTGAGTCATTCTAGTGTTGTTCTATCATTTTCCATACTCAAAAACACAGAGGAAACAAAAAAAGAAGAAATTACAAACTGGCATTCCAATTGACACTTAGGGGATTCAAACAAACTGAAGTTGTTTGGGTATGTGCAGGATCATGATGGGCCCAAAAGTGGCAATATGATGGGTATGTGGCCAACAACTATGTTTTTACCCAAAATTGATGAAATGAAAAGGGTTTTTAAAGGATATTCTCAGATTTCCACCAATATAAATTATGCTTTACTTTGAATTTAATAAGTAATTATTATTCATTTTCTATTCAAATTACGACTAAAGTTCTAATTGATAGGCTGGTTGAAAAACATCTATAGCTTTCAAACGGTATCACATTTTTTGAATCCAAAACATGTGTCACATTCTATGATTTGCATACTATAGGATTAAAAATGGAAAAATTAAATTTCATGAAGTTTTGACCAAGTTAAGGTGGTCATATATATGAGTTTTATATTTTTTAAAAAGTTGTAATAAAAAATTCATAATTAATTATTTACTTGGAAAAAAATTACAAAAAAATAGGCATCACATTGGGGCATGAGTCCTCTACTTATATCTAAAATATTAAAAAAAAATATTATCATTTTATTGTGGTTAGGGTGGTCAGATAGACACCTACTTCTTATTTTTTCCCTAAAATTTAAGTACCACTACATTGAAATTTCAAATTTCCACCAAATAGTTTTTTTTTTTTATATACAAACCTAGTAGTTTAGAAACTACATTCAATTTGATACAGATTCTATTCTTACATATTTTGGAAATAATATAGATAACTTATTCAAATTTTTACGTCAATTTTCCTAACTCTGATTTTTCTAATTTTTTTGCCATTTAAGGGCCTATTTTTTCCATGATGATCTCGCACATACCTGTTTATAGGGTCATTGTTCAAAAATATCAATTGAAAAATTGGATAGGTCACATAGTCTCTCACCCATTATTCCCACACTACTTATTTAGAATCAAAATCAAACAAACCACTAGGATCATTCCTTCACTCAGGCATCTATGATATCAATAGTTACTTGGAACTCACAAATAGTTCAAGTAGCTTTCCCACAACATATCCTCTAGACAAGGAAGTGAAATATCAACCCTCGTTCTTCAACATTTTAATTTCCAAAAAGTAGCCACATTCCAAAACAACACTCAAGCCTTAGGGTTTTGAGCTTCATAGCAACCACCTCACAAACACCATTACACCTTATGACCATCTAGCGACCAACTACTCTAGTTCAACTACTAGACCTTGTAGCACCAATTCTTAAACCTAGTCTCACACACATTAAAGGTGCACAAACTATCATCATAAGTAGTTTGAGAACCTTTATATTTGAGAAAAATGAAACACCCTATCTGTTTCTCACCGCATTAGTCATCTCAGATGAAGAGGAAGAAAAAGCAGACATAGTAGCTAGAAGACCCATATTACCACCTCCCGCATGGAAATAGGTATGATCCTCTTAGAGATATAAACCAAGCGACCTTATGATAGGGTATTGAGTATCAAACCATTCCCAAAACAAGTTGATCTACTACCCAAATTACTCTATCAAGGGTCACAACATCAAGAAGGGAAACAACATCAGGGGTTTCAAAATCACCATCAAGGAATAAATCTAGAACATCGAATCACCCTTGATAAAATTGACAGAGATCTTGAGGAAATTAAATGAAATCAAAATCTGACGTATCGCCAATGCCATGTGCAAAGTGAAAACATTACATATCCACAACAAACGGAAATCATTCCACAAACACCTTAATATCCACATCAACAACACTTCCAATATCCGTAATATCAAGAAGTACCACAACACCAAGGTGTACCTCAAGTGCAATATCAAAATATACCTCAAACAAAGTATCAAGGAGTTCCACAAAATCAAGAGAAACATAATTGACAAAATCCATAGAGGAAAGATTACCAACCAGGAAGGAAATTCACCCCTTTGGGAGAAACTATATAGGTAATCATGCATGAACTAGTACAACAAGAACTTATCAAGATCAACGATAGTACAATTTATGGTGAACCAAACTTTAAACTCCCTTAGTATAACAAGTATGAACAATGTGAGTTCCAAAAAATAAATGGTCACCCAACGAATAGATGTGCAACACTCAAAAATCCCATCCAAGATCTCATTGATCAAGGAGAAATAACTATTAAAGGGCCATCTACCAATGACAATAATGATAATGTCTCAACCTCAAAATTTGAAAGCAACATTCAAGGGCTATCTACCAATGACAATAATGATAATTTCTTAACCTCAAAATTTGAAAGAAATGTTCAAGAGCTATCTATCACCAATCACATTAATAATGTCTCTACATCATCTAGTGAGAAAGAGTACATACATCAAGAATCTAGTCCCAAGCATGATCAAAATCAATCACCCAAGTCTAGCGATGATCCAGTCCAAGATATATTGACATCATCCAACCTCATGGAAGTACATATTGAGGATCAAGAGACTCTTAATCCAATGCTCATACCCAATGAAGAAAAGCTAAGCCAAGAGCTATTACCCAAATGTCCACATTTTGAGGAAACCCAAGGATCCTTTACAAGTAATCCCTTCTTTGAAATTGATCCATGCCAAGAATGTGATCCAAAGCATATCAAAGATAATGCCACACAAAGTCAAGATCAAGAAACCTTACCATCAAAATACTACAATGACTTGATAGATATCTTCCAAGACATCCAAGGCTTTCCAAAAGAAGAAAAAATCCATATACCAAGCACACATACATCTACCCATGAGATGTTTACTCCTAATGGACATGTAGATGATCTTCATCCAAGACAAGAGTCTCATACTGTTGATGAAATTATCAAGGAACAAGATTCACCTACTCTTAACATCTTTACACATGATCAAAGCATAGTAGAATCTATAGATATATCTAAAATTGATCAAGAAGAAGCATTAGAATCAAAAGCATCTTGCAGGTAGATTGAATACATCAAGTATGAAAATATGGAGCATAGTATCTTAAAATCGACAAAGATAACTGGCAATCCTGAGTACTAGAGAATTGGGTATACAACAGTCAAAGAAGCACTGATATATTTTGAAGGGACATCAAAATATGATATTTCATAGGATCAAGTCAAAAATATCAATTAGGAAGTTATCTCACATATGGAGGATTCTACCAATGAAAACGCTATCACATTTGAAGATCCACAACAGAGTAGAGAAGGATTAGCACCTTGTTTCCAAGTTAAGACATATCCTGTTTCTCAATAGATGAATTATCAAGACAGAGGAGCATGCCTAATGAACAGAGTATCCTAGAACTAGTGCAGATTATTGGCAATCCTAAGTATCAAGATCTTGGTTATTCAACAATTAAGGGATCTCAACATATCAGGGATACCTCTATGATACTAGGGGAAAATTTATCTAATGCAAGCATCAACATAGAGAGCACAAAGATTCCTTATGATGAAATTGATACCAATGCTACAACTAGCCATGCCATGAATCATCATCCATGCATATTTCAACCCTTTGAGTGGGACCAACAACAAGAGAAAAAGCTATATCCAAGAGTGAAGCAAGTCATTGAAGAAAAAGAATTGACAAAAAATAATGGACAAGCAAGATTCAAATGAATAAAAAAGCAAAAGAAAGAAAATCATCCCTATCAAACTCCATTAGTCAAAGAAACTATGGAGCAAAATAAAAAAGGGAAGTTCATCAATCTAAAAAGTCCAACAATGAAAAAGATAGATTCAAGAGCAACCTACAAGGTATATCAATACATTGGTACCAATTGAATCTCCATATCCACCCATCATTGCTCATCGTTCCAAGTTTGGAGAGTCAAAGGTTCCAAACTGTCAACAAATCCATCCAAATCTCATATCTGTCAATGCATTTCACCATCCATGATATCCAAATCTCACATTGACCATGTGTTGGTAGCAACTCTTTATCATAATGATTCTAAGGGCATTCTATCACAATATCAAGGTAAGGTTAACTCCAATATTGGAAAGGAAGACAAGAGTTATCAGGGGTTACATTCAAGCGCCTATATCCTAGAAAAAAGACTCCTCCAAGCAAGATATCATTGGCACATCATGACAACAAAAACAACCCTATCAGCACCAACATCTATATTAGTAGCACCAAGTGGTTCAACATCAGCAGAAAAATTATCACCATGATGAAAACTTGGTAAACAGGCATGTTTTGTGACATCAAAAATCAATAAAAAACATAAAAAAATAAGAAAAATAATAAAGAGAAAAATCATCCTCCAGTGAAAACCAATAAGGTGGCACTTTGGACAAGTACCATGATGAAAACTTGGCAAACAAGCGTCATGTGTAGAACCAAGCATCATTCATCAAAGCTTTGCACATAAAATTTGGAGTCTTTGTGGTGATAAGAACAATCCAACATCAAGCAAATACACTCCACTATGGGATGGTTACACTTTGTTTATTTCTTTCATTCATTTCAGTAATCATATATTTCTTAATGTATGTTCAAATAGCTTAGTTTCATTTTGTATGTGTAGGATTAGATCTTAGATTAATGTGTTTGATCTTAGCTTAGATTTCTGATTTCAATCACGTTTTGATATTTGTTTTCGTATAATTATTCTTCTCCCTTACACAACTATGTATATTGATCTTTAGTGGAATTATATTCCAGGATGTTGTAGATGCATTTGTAATAGTTCATTTAGGTTGTGTTCCACCTCTCTCTTCTATATTTTCTTCTTTCTATGAGTAGTGAGTCCACTAGGACAATGATTCCACTAGGAAAGTGAGTCCACATGTAGTGAGCATTTCTATAATATTTTGTACCTAGTTATAATATATTATGCGTTAATACTCACTGTGGTTTTCCACTTTGGGATTTCCATGTAAAAATTCTAGTGTTCATGTGTTATGTGCTTTGATTGTTTCTCTCATGCTTTCCTCTATTACTACAAGCTAAATATGTTATGTGGAATGGATGTTAAAATGTTTAAGTAGTTTCAAGGAATATCTATTCATGCCCCCTCTAAGTATTCCAAGTATTCAATAGTTGGCATCAGAGCTTAGTTCCTTGGAAGAATCTTAACAACTTGGGGAAGATCTTGGAGGTTGAACACATGGCTCTTAGAATATATCCTGCTCCAAAATAAATTCTTGCTATTTGATTCACAAAAGAAGATTGCATGATTGATATGAATGGAGAACTTACAATATTCCTTAAGGATATGGAAAGGACTGAAAGTGAGAACAAAGATCTACAAGAAAATTTCAAAGAAGAAGATGAATACATCTGAATTTCAGAGAGTAAATTAGGAAGTTTAGAAAAATACATAAGGAGGTTAATGAGCAGTTGAATCAAGCCAGTGAAACAATTACCAATCTATAAGTGTTAGTTGAAGAAAGAAGAAGAATTGGAGAATGTATGGATGCAATGGTGAAAATAAAATCTAAAGAATGTTCAAAGCTTGAAGAAGTTGTTTCATTGAGATTAGATCTTGAAGAAGAAAAGAGTCATGAAGAAAAATTTAAGATGAGCTCTACAAAGCTTGATAAAATCAGTACAAACCAGAAATGATCTAAAGATAAACAAGGATTAGGGTTTGAGAAAGGTGAAAGCTCAAAGACAAATCAAAATCAAAATCAGATTGAAAATAAGATTGAGGACAAGAAGAGTAATAGAAAGCAAGTCTGAAATCAAAGGAAAGACTTCAAAAGGCCACCTATTAGACAACCAAATTCACTAAGCTACCCATATTTTAATGGTTTTTGTTATTCTTGTAGTGGATTTTGACATAAAGCTAAGGAATGTAGAAGCATAATGAATCAGAGTGTTCAATCTTTTCCTAGTAAGTGCTCTACATGAAAAATATTTGGTCATGAGGCTATTGAATATATAAATTAAATGATGAATGGCTATAACAATGGTATGATGTTTCAATCCTTCAATGGCTACTATTGTGCATGCAATGGATTTGGGCATAAATCTAAGCAATGTAGATCTAGCATGGGTGGAAGTAATCCTATTCAAAATTTTGTCACTTGTTACAATTGAAATAGACTAGGACACATTTCCACATTCTGCAAAAGTAAGAATGTGAAGAAGAATAATCTAGTAAAGAAGAATGATTTGATGGAAAAGGCTAATCCAGTAGAGATGAAGAAAGAGATAGAAAAGATTTGGAGAAAGAAGGAAGATAGTGAGACTAATCTTGAGTCTATACCAGCATTTGGGTTAGATATTTCCTCTAGAAACTAAGTAGAAAGCTTTGGCTTAGGGGGAGCATTAACAAAATATCTTTTATCCCCTTCCTAAGAAATGGTGCCAATCCTTTAGAACATAGACATAAGGTGTAGGTTGACATATTTAACCTATTGGTGAAAGAACCGATAGAAAATATTAAGGTCAGAAATTTTGTGGAGAATTTGAAGTTGATTGTGCACAGTATTAGGGTTTTTACTAGCTTTTCAAATTGTGTATTCAATGCATTTTGTGAATTAGATCAATTTCTAAAAGGGGCTTATAAGTGATTTCGCTTAACAGAAAATTCATTTACATATGAACATTTGAGGAGAGTAAAGTAGTGAACGAGAGAGGTGAAGTGTTTGAAGAATTTGGAAAGTTCTTACACATAAAACCCTAACTAGAAGGCAATTAAGAATTATTTATATTTTCTTTTCACCCTATGTTTCAAAAGTGGTTTCAATTTGTTGCACAATCTATATACCATAAGTAGTAGAGGTCATGGATCATGAACGACCTAAATTTAAATGGCATCCTTAAAAATCCCTAGTGGATGATCGAGATGATGCATTTTCACACATCCCGTAAGGTGTTCTACACATAGAATATGTAAGGGTATACATTAATGTGAAGTTGGAAGAATATAATCATAGTAAATAGGTCATGTGTGGGTTAATGAACTCACCAGAGACAACTTTGAAGTAAAAATAGAATTTGAGAGCCTAGTAGAGAAAAAGATCGATGTGTGGCACTATTTCCCTAACTTCAACCATGATGATATGTGGGTAAGGTTCACCCTGAGAAAAATTCATGATAGATTCGTCTAGCTCGATATACTGTACTTAATCAACAAAGAGGAAATTAGGGTTGTTATAGGTTTGCGTTCAATCAAATAATTTATGGCACTAAAGTCTATGAAGAATGAAGTAGTGATAAAGCTAATAGGAGTGATGTATGACAAGAGAGCTTTGAAAATCAATAATATTAGAGATTTGGCATTCAAGTATGCCACCATAATGATTGGCTTCAAAATATATCTCACTAATAGGAAAAACTTTGTATCAATGACCGCTATTAATAGTACGTATGAAATGGTTGTGAAGGGTGCATATTATTATTTGTGCAAGTTGTTGAGGGAATAATTGATTGAGAACTTGAAAAAGACAAAGGATTCAAAATATCTAGGTTCCAAGTTTGGCATATTTATCATTTGTTTGTTATTTTACTTCTTGAATGAGGTTCCCAAAACAAAGAATAAATTTTGGTTGAAGGGTAGACCAATAACACATCAAATCAGAGACCACCTAAGGAGGCTAGATAATTTATAGACACAAGAAGCAACATTATGGGGATTTTTCAAGACCTTTCAGAAGAACATGCAGGCTAGAGAAAGGATTCCCTAGAGCATGGTGGAGAAATACAAGAATGATATCACCTTATTGGTGACAAAAGATTGCTGCATTATACAAGTTGTTGAGTATAGGACTGTTTGGATCACAAAGATGAGATATGATATTATAAAAGACGAAATCACCAGCTCAGTAGATTTTCTGCTGAGAAAATCTAGACACTTCTAAGGAGAGGTATGATACTTATGAGGAGAAATCCATGGAGGTGCACATAGGTCAAAGGAAAAAATGGATAAATAATTCTAATAAGAATATGATTACACAAGTTGTGGAGGAAATGGACCTCACAAAAGAACAAGTAGAGAAGGCTAAATCCATGTTTGGCTCATCTAGAGGATCATCAAGTGTTAGGAAATCTAGTAGAACAACTACCACTCCTCTAGTTTCCTAAAATTCCTTCAAGACTAAGTCTATCATTGGAGAGAAGAGGAAAGATTCTACAAGTACTTTGGTGAAGGGGAAGACATCTTCAACAAAGAAGAAGAGCATTCTTGTAAAAGAAGAGGCCACTCTAGAAACATAGTAAAAAGTCCCTACAAAAAGGAGAGTAAAAACAAAAGAAACTAAAGAAAATTATATGGGATTGAATGTAGAAGATGATGAAGAAGAAGAAGAAGGACCACAATTGATTTGGAAAATAAAATTTGAGGCTTCACAAGGAGAAGCAAGTGCAAAGAAAGTAAGAATTGACATTACAGATTTGGATAATGAAGCAAAAGTACAAAATGAAAAATATGCCTTTATGATTGACATGAGAGAAAATAAAATAGAGTTCGACAAAGGGAAGAAGTCATTAGAAGACAAGAAAAAGAAGAAGAAGAAGACTCTTGTAAGGTTGCATATCCCTATAAAATTAGATGCATTATTCAATGGAATTGTGGAGTATGAAATGATGGAAGAGAATACTACATTTTACACTACTGTGGATGATGTTGACAAGGTAACAATAGAATAAGAAATTGTAAAATACATTATTACTTTTGAAGTATGAAGAATATTGAAAATAAAATTTTGATAGAGTTGAGGGATGTATTGTATAGAAGAAGAGATGATACAATCGATGAAGAAGGAAAGTTGAGGAATTTTATTTTGGAGAAGATTAGTGCACCCATTTTGGATGAAAATAAAGCCACATTGGCTAGGTGTACATTAAAAGAGTTTTGAAATTAGAAGCAAAGGGTAACCACCCTTATGAGGAGAGATCAAAATGATCTTGAAAGGCTCTAGAATGAAATAGTTGAAAAGGTTGCAGATTTGGCACAAAGATTAGGTACAACTTTAAATGGTATAGAGGAAATGCAAGATGATATATTAGCTTCAAATGTTAATGAAGAAAAGAAGCACAACATGAGAATGCTATAGAAGAATAGAATGAGTAGGATGAAACTCTTTTGGATGTTGAATAAATTGTTGTAGAAGGTGTTATAGGTGAAGAGAACACTGTAGGTGAAGATATTACAAGTGATGCTAGTCTAGTTGGGGAAAATACCATTGTAGAAGTTGTAGACATGCAAAACTAACATTCTGCATTTGATCAGGTTCATTCATCAACCGAACTGGATGTTGCATTATATCCATTCATCACCTTAAACCATTCATTAAATAATCTTATAAACATTATCATTCAACCTTCATCTTGCATCATTCACTTAATTAAATAAATCAGGACGTCCTTTAAATTAAATCCTAAATCATATTTCATCCTTTTTCTGATTTAAATAAATCAGAAATTTAAGTCCAAAATGTCAACTCACCTAATCAGCATTAAATCAGCATGATCATCATCTAATCCTAATCTAATACTAATCACATCCCACTTGCAATATCTAGACCTAGCCACTTGCACAATAAATCAATTTTATTGATTTATTAAAACCTCATTTTCTCTCAACATGACAAGTCAAACAGGGCATTTATTGCTCTTCTTTCTTGTCCCCCTCTCAAAATTTATTGCAAATTTGAATTCAAAATTTCCCCCTCTTGGGCACTCTTCCCAAATCTTGCATATACATCAACTAATTACATGATGACAAGTGTCCTCAACTCATTGGCTTGTTTTTGATCCCACATTGGTCCCTCTTCAACACTTGGCATTTTGAAAATCTTTAAATAGGTGCATCATCCTCAAGCAAATCCTTCACAATCTTCACAATTTCATGCAAGGTTACTCTCTTCATTTGAGATTTGATCTTGTTCATCATCACTCCACCATCTCCATTTGCATTTACACAATTTGAGCTTTGATCAAGGATTGGGAAAGGGTCACTAGCACATGTGACACCAATCCAACTATGGAATAGGTGATTTGTTGAATGTTTTCATATGCATTTGGTGTTTCTTTATCTTTTGTGGCATTTTGGAACATTTGCAATGAATTTCATAGGAGTATTGCTTGAAGGATTTGTTGAGACTAACATTGGTTTGAGATTAGTGTTTGCAGATTTTGAAAAGCTTGCTCACATTTGGCGCTAGAAGGAGGGCACCATTTCATTGTGTTAGGCTTATTTTTATTTTTAACAAGTAGGGATGAAACGGAGGTGGGAATAGTCAGCTAAAAGGAACTTTGTGTGTGTTTTTCTGTTTTAAATCTCTCTTTTTGCAGGTCAGATTACTCTTTCAATGTAATCTCTAGATGTTTAAATCTAGAGACATTTTGAATCTGTTATTTGAAACATCTATTGGCAAGTGGGTTTTACTTTTATTATTAGTTATTTACACTTGCACATAACACGCAGGGCATTCTTTGCATCCACCAATCTGTTCTTTTGTTATTTCTTTTTTTTTAATCACTGAAATCCATCTCGTATGCATAATACAAAGTTTGTTCATGCTAAACTGTTGATATATATATAAATAAAAGAAACAACTTCTTAGTTATGCTGCTGGTAAAAATTTCAAATAGATCACAGTTGACCTTTCTTCATTATTTTATAACATTCCTGTTCCAAAGTGTTGAGGCAGTGATATCATCGCAGCCATGAGACCATGTCTTTCAAGCATTCTATCGTGTGCCCTTTGTATGCCTCCATTTTGGCGATTGGCCTTACCTGGCCATGTGCATTAGCTTGAAGAGGACTCGGTTATAGCTTTTTGAGAATACTTTCCACGACCGTAAGTTATTTTCAAAAACTTGTACAACCTCCGCAGCCGTGCATAACAATACCTCTTGTAGTGAGTGTAATCCTCGTGGCTCAACCCATGTTAAGGTTGTGCGGTCTTGAGAAGTTGCAATACATTTACAGAAAGATGGTGAGGCTTCTCTACTGATCTCCATAGCCAAGTGAGTTGTTCTTGTTATGACAGATCCAGTACGTGAGGCTTTTCCAGCTCTCCCAGAACCCACTATTTTCTTCTGCTTACATTGCAATCAGCATACTCCATGAGCTCTTCAGGCTTTCTGTCAAGCAGTTCGCGTGCCTTGTCTAATCTTCTGCATTTTGCATACTTGTCTACCAAAATCTGCGCCTATACTATTGTCATAAATTCATCCTATGCTTATTTTGTATTTATCATTGCAACCTTGGAGACCACGTTCCTTTGAGATAGTCTGTGAAAAAATTCTGTATGCCCCTGTGCTTTCCCAAATTGCATACACATCTACCATGCAAAAAGTCTGCAGGCAAAGGCTGGGGAATTTGGTCTTAAGCCTGCCTTTGGCATTAATTTGAAATTTGTTTTAAACAGCAGGGGGCGCTATACTTTTACACCTGCCAATTTAAATTAGCTTTAGAGTCTTTAAAAACTATTTTCACTGGCCCATCCAAAGCGCCTCATCCAAAGCGCAGTCACCAAAAAGGCATGTTCACTATTTCAAAAATGCGGGAACAAGAAGACTGGGAAGCAACTGATAAATAGGAAGTACGGGCCTGCTAAGAAGTCTATTCTTTTTGGATTGCATTAACTGCTACTGACATCTTTAATAGGCGCCCATATCTTAGATCTGTAGAATCTGAAGACTTCTAAAAACCTATGCACATGGTCACATTCTCTCTACATTCACTGTGAGAAATAAATCTTAAAACTGTGGTAGCTAGTTTTGTAAATGCTAGAGACGACTGCAAGTAATGTCTTTTTACTTTAATAATATATAACTTATGATTTAGTCTTGTGCAGATCCTTTCAAGCTTGGAAATCTTTGCTAGAGATTCGACTGTAAGAAGCTATTGTCGAAGCATGAGCAGTCCATTGGTCAATGTGCCAAGTTGGGAGGGAAGAATAGTACCGAAAAACACCATTTCACATCATGACAGCTGAAACTCCTTTACTGTCAGGAAGTTGCTGAGACGTCTGAGCTGTGTCAATGCGTTGCAGAGAAGTTTACAACAAAAGTCTCTCTAGAATTTTGGATTTTTACTATCTCTTTTATCTATATAGGCTTTTACTGACCTGTTTTGCTGGTTCACTATTGGTTTCTTATGCAGGCATGGAGATGGAATTAATTCATTCAAATTAAAAGATTTCTATAAACCTGCTTCATTCATAATATTTGGTCTCCTAAGCGTGGCATTAACAATTGGGACCCTCTATAATGTTCACCACATAAGAAAAGTTCACTTATTGCAGACTTGACGATCAATATATCTGTATCTGGCAGAATGGATTTTCAACGATAACTGAGAGGGCATCATGACAAAGGAACCAAATATTTGATGGGTTGCATTTAATCATTGCATAGCTTTAATGTTTTCAAGAGATTGTGGAAAACAAAGATTCCTATGGATTAGTCATTTAAATAGTTTAAGAAATAAAATAAAAATCATTAATCTTGTGCAATTGAGACCAATTTATTGTCTTCTTTCTTTTTTTAGGAAAACTATGGAATAAGGAAAAGCGAAAGGTGAACAAGGTACCAAAAGTGAACAAGGGCAAGTGAAAGGTACAAACGAAGGTACAAAAGCAAACGAAGACGAAAAGGTACAAAAGCAAACGAAGGCGAAAAGGTGCAAGGCGAAAGAGAATGCTATCAAACGAAAACGAAAGGAGGAGGATTTTTGTTTGAAAACACAATGTGTTTTTTAACACTTTAAATGTTTGATCAATACTACTTCACGAAAGGAGGGAAATGTTTTTTTGAAAACACAATGTGTTTTTTAACACTTTAAGTGTTTAATCAACACTACACGAAATTGTTTTCCTTTTCGTTTTAGAACATTAGTTTTCAATTGGGGCTAAAACGAACAATTTTATTTTTATTGCAAAGGGCTTAAAACGAACCTTAGGACACACTTACTAGATTTCGTTTTGGGTTAAAAATTGAACAAGCAATCTTCATATTTCATTTGGTGCTTAAAACGAATTCACAATTGCTTTGAAGGGTATAAAATGAACAAGTGTTTGATTTGTGTGATTGTCTTTTGAGTACGTATCCTCTCCCCTTGCGCTTCGTGCGATCTAGGGTGCAAGAGAAACACTCAAAATACATTTTATTGCTTTAAAACACTTCATTTTGGGCTTAAAAATTGAACATCTTGTGCGAGTGTGAGTAGGGGCATTTTCGCATTACATTCTCTTTCTTTGTGCCATCAAAGATCGATCGAGTTACGGATTGTGTCTTTGCTCGCTTTTGTTTATCTTAGAGGGCCTGCCTTGGGGAAAAAGTACTCACCCAAGTGATGACTCAACCGGTAACACTCTAAAGCCAAGAGTATTTCCAGCCGGGATATAAATGAGGGTTTTGGTTAAACACCATAATCACGCGGTTGGCTCCGACAAGATGGATCCGAAAGGGGACTCTTGCCGTATGGGTCAATCTCCACGAACGGAAAGTCCTTACTAGAACCTATGTGCTAGAATTTGCCAAAATCCTTAATCTGTTTGTTGGTGCAAGAACGGTCGTTCTGAAGCCGCCCCACAATTTTATGGCTTTTAGTAGAGATGGAAAGCATGCCATGGGAGTTTCATGGGTGTTGGTGCTTGGCTGCCCCGTATAAGTGAGTGCCGTGGAGGGGAGCCAGTGGGGTCAAGCATCTAACCATCCGCTAAAAGTAGGCGTAGCTGGACTTGTCCAAGTGGGGATCTCAACAAACATTGTCTTACACATCCATAGGGCTTGTAATTATTCTTTGTTTGAAAACACAGTGTGTATTCGAAAACATTTTGCAAACAAACATTCAACATGGTTCTCAAAATTTCAAACCCTCTTTAAGACAAATATCATTGACTCAATCCATATGTTACTGCTTTCCCTGCGGATTCACATTCGTAGAGGTTCCTAAGCATTGGATTATATCTCAATTTGTCTTTTTGAGTAAACAATAGGAAAACCCTTGCCTTAAGTTCATTGAATTTCCACATAAAATATCTTGTGGGGTTTAAGGAAATTAAGACATTGGACATCTTAGTTTGAAACCATAATCAAGTGGTTGTTTTTGGTAAAAAAAGAACTCATTAAGCAAAGATAAGAAATTGGACCCCACACATGTGCTTGATATCTTTTGGTCATATTGGTCTTTTGATTGCTCTTAGAGAAAAGTGTGTTCTTCAATACCTTGGCCTAGTCAACAAAGTCTCTCTAAGTCTCTTAGGATCATCAAAACTTCCATCATCCATTCAAACATTTATCAACCCATCCATCCAAACAACTTTAAAGCTTTTGAAAACATCATTCTAGACTTAGGCACATCATCGAAACCAAAGTCATTTGTTTAATTAGGTGTGTGGGAATCCTTTTTCATACACTTAATTAAATTAGCAATCCTTTGAACAAATTCATCCTAAGATAGCATCCAACATTTTAGGGTTTACAAGTTCATCATCCACATCAAACAATCAAAATCAAAATCCCTAAGTCTAGCATTGATCCAAAGTCCCTAAACATTCAACACTCATATCATTCACCTTTCATCCTTCATCTCGTCATTGATCCTAAGAACCTTAGAGGACACTTTCATAACAAAGTCAAAACACAAGAAGAACATGGAATATACACTTGATCCATACATCTTGAGTAATCTAAATCAGTTGAATCTTCAAAGCCTTGCAATGCCTATCAATTATCAAAGTCCATACATGGGATCATTACTTTCGACGAATATCAATAACACAACGAATGTGAGTATGCCCAATCTGAATTTTGGAACACATCTCCCCATGATAGATTTCAATCAAAGTCCAAACTTACAAGTCTATCCTCCAAACAATCAAAACATGAGTCTTCAAACGAGCAACGCCATTCCACCAAATCCCCACAAACCAAATGTAGATGTACCAAGTGGAAGTTTTCAAAACATGAATCCGAATTCGGAAATCTTTGGAAAAATGATTCCCAATACCAACAATGTTCATCCTATCATGCCAAATCTGAACATCATCCCAAATCAAAATGTCATCCAAAATCCATTCGTCCATGATCCCATTCAAAAATGACAAACATGCATGCCAAAACTACTTGAACACAAGCCAAATCAACTATCTCAAGTGAGTCAAGATCAAAATCAAGAACAAATTTGGCGAGATCAAATCACGGAACTTTCCAAAATAATTGAGGCATTGCGCCAAGGGAAATCTCCACCACCATTACCTACATCATTCCTTGGTGTAGGGCTTCCCCCTTTACCTAGCACCAATCAATCCACCCAATTCAATCCAACTAACATCAATCAAACCATCACGTCAAATCCTTCGAATATACCATCGACATCGCACCAACAGATGGTATCCAATCAAGCAACAATGATGATCCCAACCAATCAAAATACGGTCTCCCAAGGACCTATCACCTCGGTTATTCCAAACACCACTATCACACCCATCACATCTCAACCCCTCACTACCATGATCACTCCGAGCGTATCTCAAACACTTGTCACTACATCCAACATGATTTCGAATCCACCACCACCCCCACCACCACCAATTTCCACCACATCAAACCAATACGACGCAACATTACAAGCTGCTTTTCAAAAGGGATTCCAACAATATCTAGCCATGCAACAAGCAACACAAGTGAAACAAGTGAAACAATCCTCTCAAGTTTCCCAAGCCTCTCAAGCTACCCAACCAACACGAGCACAAACACAAAAGATGACAACTATTGAAAACAAGGATCAAGATCAATCCATCACTGAGCACACGTTTACTTCATCCAATGATCAAATCGACATATGTCAAGAGTCACTTTTGAATCACGATCAAAATCCACCAACAACTCGACAATGAGCCAATTCAAGAAATATCAACATCACTTGATGCTATGGTCGAAGACATTCACAATTTCTCCATCGCAATTGTCGAAAACAATGATCAAAACCTCTCCATCGAGGAGCACAGTGAAGATATATCTACACAATCCGATGATCAACTCACCATACATCAAGAGCCACTTTTTAGTGATCTCTTTCAAGGAGTGTTGGGATTATTTGATCCTATTGACATAATGCACAATCAGTTCACCTATGATCATGTTGAAAATGTCTCTACATCGCCTTACGAGTTAGAGGACATATCTCAAGAATTTATTCAAAAGCATGATCAAAATCTTTCACCAAGGTCTAGCAATGGTCCCTTCCAAAACATGTTGATCCCCTTTGACCGCATGGTTACAGATACTGAAAGAACCCTGAAATCGACACTTGAGGATATTGAGCCATTCCCCATGTCTAATAACGACGTCCAAGAACCCTTTGTAAGAAATCCATCCTTTGAAGCTGCCCCATGTCAAGAACTTGATCCAAAGCATGTCGAAAGCAACTTCAAAAATAATCAAGATCAAGAATTTGTATCTTCAAGATACTACAATAATCTAATGAACACTCTCTTATCCATGCATGATGATCATATCCATGTAGCACATACTCCTCCATCTACCCATGAGATGCTTTCTATAGATGGGCACGTAGATGATCTTCATCTAGAACAAGATTTTGTTACACAAAAAGAACAGATTCTTAACTCCTACAATCAAACAGAGTTGTCAACATCAGGATCAAATATGTCCCAAACTCATATTGAGGACATCATGAATAAAGATATCCATCATTATCCGCTCAGCAAAACAAGTCAGATAGAACATCCAGAGTTAGCGGAGCAGCAAATTGAAAGAATGTCATCTACAGTGGTCATTCGTCAGAGCACATTTACTGAACAAAACATCTCGAAGCAAGTGGAATCAAAGCATGAAGGTACTATTTCCACAATACTGGGGGCAACTTCATCTCAAGCAAACGTCAACATAGGGAGCATGAAGAATCCTTATGGTGAAACCATTGCCAATACTACAACCAGCCACGCCATGAATCTTCATCCACCTATCATCCCATCCATGAATTGGGACCAACGTCAAAAGAAAGATATGAATCAAAGCACAAAGAATGTTATCAAATCAAGAGAAGCTGAGAAGCATAATGGACAAATCAAATACATATGGATACCAAAGAATACAAAGAAAGATCATCCCTATCAAACTCCATTAGTCAAAGAAACTATGGGGAAAAATCAAAAAGGGAAAGTATCCATCAAAGATGTCTGCAAAAGAAAAGCATAGGCTTCTTCAAGCAACGTACAAAGTGTATCAAGCAGTTGGTCCTAATTCCGCATACACTTCATGCCACCCATCATTGCTCATCTTCCCAAGTTTGGAGAGTCAAAGGTTCCAAACTGTCAACCAATCCATCTCTTATCCCTAAATGCACTCCATCCATGCCTCCACGCATGATATCCAATTCTTACATTGACCGTGTATTGGCAACAACCCTTTATCATAAGGATTCAAAAGGCACTCTATCGCGATGTGCGCACAGAGACAGAGTTAACCCTGGTATCGACGAAGCAGATCAAGAATCCCAAAAATTGTATTCAAGTGCACGTATCTTGGCAAAGCAACTGCTTCAGCGGATATCGATGGCACATTGGCAGGGGCATCTACGTCAACACCACCAGGTGGTTCGGCATAAATCTTCGGAAAAATCAAAAAAAAAAGCAAAAATCCAAAAAATTAGAAAAAGTTGAAAGCAGGTAAAGAAAAAATTGTCCTCTAGTGAAAACCACTATGGTGGCGCTTTGGGCAAGACCATGACGAAAACCTGGCAAACAGGCATCATGTGTAGAATCAAGCATCTACGTGCGCCAGTTCAGGTGAAAGCATCTCATCCCATCCGTAATAAATCAAGCATTCCATCCATCTTATCCATAATAAATCCATCCATCCATGAACCATTTATCCAATCCATTTGCATATATCTGCATCCATCATCTGAGTGATCTTGATCTTGATGAAATTTTGGGGCACACCTTACGCTTGCTTACGAAAAACATCTTGACATGGGTCATTTTCATTGATCCTATCCTATGTAGCATTATCTAAGCCATGAAGCATTATCCAATGAGCATTCATTATCCGAACACCTTATCTTATCACAAGATAATCCTTGGCATCCTTTGCGTACTTACCTTATCCATCCATCTATACACATATCCGAGCATCCATCCATCACATTCCGTACATTGCTAGACATTGGGGGCAGATATATACATTTTGCTTCGAGAATAAATCTTGATCTATATCCTCCAACTTATGTGGCGATCCAAACATTGGAAAACATGAAATCAAACTAGTCAAAGCATTTGTGAGCAAAAATTCGAATCACTAGCCCATGGCACATTTTGACGAGAAGACATTCCTTATAATTAGTCTTCATCTTTCATCAAACATCAATCAATATCAGTCGCATATAAGCTGCACGTCAAATGTCACATCAAATCATCCAAACATCTTTTGTTCGAAACCAGGCTTCATCAAACATGATCAATCAAATCCAATCAAAAAATCATCATCTCGAGATATCCTTGTGTTGCTTAACACTATCCTTGCATTGTCATGTATCCTCGACAATGTTATCATTATCAATCCTGATCAATCCATCCTTGCATTGTTGTGCATCCTCAACAATGTTATCCTCATCAATCTCGATCAATCAATCCTTGCATTGTTGTGCATCCTCAACAATGTTATCATCATCAAATCATCATCAATCAAATCCTTGCATTGTTGTGCATCCTCAACAAAATCCTAAACAGAGCACTGATACCATCACACATGTCCATATCCAAATCGTCAAAAATCATGCGAAAAATCCAAAAACATCCAAAACATATCCAAAAATCCAAAAAACACTCAAAAAAGTAGAAAACATCAAAAACATTGGAATCCGAACTACGTCGTCTCTGAGCTTGAACGTAGGCAAGGTTGATCTTTGATCATCCCCCGAGACATTTAGGTCAGTCCTATAGGAGTCCGTCATAATAAACTGACATTGCATCATGTATATCATCATCACATGCATCGGTCAAGTCGTCAGTCGAACTTCACATTAATTCTCTAGCGTGTACTCTTGTCTGGCGAAGCTAATCTATCAATAAGCCCCCGAGGCCCCTAGGATAGGTCTTTAGGTTAGTCTCTCGGTCAAAATCTTAGAAAATCCCAAAAACATTTGAAAATCTGAAAATCAAAACATTTGTAAAACCTCAAAAAATTACCAAAAACAGCCTCAAAACATTGCAAAATTCCAAAAACATCCAAATATTTGAAAAAATCCATCCGCCTCATCTCGCTTGCACCCGCAATAAACACCATTCATAATAAACTGATCATCATCCTCAACCTTTGGTGAAACAGTTAGAAACAAGTCTAGCAGGTTAAAAGCAAAACTCAAAAGCGTCAAGTCTCAAGTCTAAGTCAGTACGTAAACAAATTGGTCATCTCTTCATATCGGTAACACCATCATCTGAACTTGTCCCATATCAATCATCTCTCATAAACGAAATGGCGTGCCGCCATCCACTAACATGTCCTAGGATGAATCCTTCCTACAATGGGCATTATCTTTTTAGCCCGATAAGTTTAAGCTTATCATCCTTAGAAACACATCCTTTTAGTTAGTGGTATTGAAAGGCATTAGTCGTTTTATTTTACTTGGTCTTTATCTTTTGACTTATCTTATTTGCACTCATTTCAGGGCGTCTCGATGATATCCCAAAGCGAGTTTAGAGAATGGGGCAACAGTCATTATCTTTTTGTTTGTTGTGCTTGTTGGACGTTCTTGTAATATAACCTTGGCAAATACTTGCTTTGTTAGGTATGTATGGAGGAGGTCTTGGACAACTTATTGACTATTGCATTGATAGGTTTACCTTTCCGTGTTTTGGTAGAGATGTTTGAGACTTCTAAAGTGCATCTAGCAAAGGTTTTACGTATGTCAGTGTGAACAGAATACTCCTATCTGCTTGTTGAGTCAAAGTCCATCACACTAAGTACAATGCCATCTGGTCCTTGCGCCGTGCATCGTGCCCAGGCATGTTATCAAAAATAAAAGTAAAGTGATCCTTTGAAAATCCCAATCCTTGATAAGCAAATCATCATCTATCATCGTCATCTCTAATAAAGTCTCGACCAATCATGGACTTGTTGGATCCTCTTGTCATCATCTCATTCCCACACTAACATCATGCATTCGTCATGCATCCATCACGCATCCATCCTGCATCTGCAAACCATCAATAAACTGCATACCACATATCATTCATATCATACATCATAGGAAACATCGATCATTTCACATGCATTGCATATCATCATCATAATATAGATCTGTTAGTCTAAGCATATCATAAATCATCCATTGCATAATCCACGGCATATCACATCATCCATCTCATCCATCTCATATCATATCATCATTTAATTTGTTTTGAATAATATAGATTTTTTATTCTAAGCATCTTGAAAATCATCTCATTTACCCAGCGTGGATCCACTTAACCACCCATTTTTGAACCTCTTTATCGTAGGATCGACCCTCAAATCCCGGATCTTTTTAGGCTCTACGATCTCTCGAGGGGCAATGTACTAGTGTACTTCTTTCTGCTAGGGCATCCAAAAAAATCAGAAATTTTTTGAATTTTGATTGCGACAAGTTTATTCTTTGAACCAACGCGAAAAGTACATTGCTTCAAAGAGGGGCAAAATCTAGACATCTTGAAACTAACGTGCATTTGGTTCATTCATCAACCGAACTGGATGTTGCATTATATCCATTCATCACCTTAAACCATTCATTAAATAATCTTATAAACATTATCATTCAACCTTCATCTTGCATCATTCACTTAATTAAATAAATCAGGACGTCCTTTAAATTAAATCCTAAATCATATTTCATCCTTTTTCTGATTTAAATAAATCAGAAATTTAAGTCCAAAATGTCAACTCACCTAATCAGCATTAAATCAGCATGATCATCATCTAATCCTAATCTAATACTAATCACATCCCACTTGCAATATCTAGACCTAACCACTTGCACAATAAATCAATTTTATTGATTTATTAAAACCTCATTTTCTCTCAACATGACAAGTCAAACAGGGCATTTATTGCTCTTCTTTCTTGTCCCCCTCTCTAAATTTATTGCAAATTTGAATTCAAAATTTCCCCCTCTTGGGCACTCTTCCCAAATCTTCCCATATGCATCAAATAATTACATGATGACAAGTGTCCTCAACTCACATTGGCTTGTTTTTGTGATCCCACGGTAGTCCCTCTTCAGCACTTGGCATTTGGAAATCTTTAATCCTCAAACAAATCCTTCACAATCTTCACAATTTCCTTTGGAGTTACTCTCTTCATTTGAGATTTGATCTTGTTCATCATCACTCCACCATCTCCATTTGCATTTACACAATTTGAGCTTTGATCAAGGATTGGGAAAGGGTCACTAGCACATGTGACACCAATCCAACTATGGAATAGGTGATTTGTTGAATGTTTTCATATGCATTTGGTGTTTCTTTATCTTTTGTGGCATTTTGGAACATTTGCAATGAATTTCATAGGAGTATTGCTTGAAGGATTTGTTGAGACTAACATTGGTTTGAGATTAGTGTTTGCAGATTTTGAAAAGCTTGCTCACAGAAGTAAATGTTAGAGAGGTACTGAAGGAGGATGCATTTACAGATCATAAGTCACCTCCTCTAGAATGTTAAAAAAATGTTGAAGAAGAAATACAAGACAACTTAGAGATAAATATGCATCCAGATAAGAAAGAAGCATTAGTTGATGAAGAATCGATGGATGAGGAAAAGCCTGACAATGTTGAGGTTAATGAAGAAAATGTAGAAGTCAATATTGGTGACAAGGAAATGGCTTTGGAGAAGAAGGTTTCAGAATATGATGCATAGTTGGAGAATCTTTCAGTACCTTTGGAGATTCATTGGATAATTTGTTAAGTATGAAACATCAATTTCCACTAGTAGTATCTACCTAGCTACTTCAGTTTTCAGTGCAATAGGGGCAGGTTGATATAGATAAGATCTCTCCATTGAACAAGATTCAAATAGGTGATACATCTCATGCCTTTTCTTAGAAGAAAATATTGCAAACTCATCAAAAGAGTGTAGAAATTATTGATGAAGAAGTAAAGATTCTACAGGAAAGCATACCAGGCATGAGCATTGATAAATCTTTATTTGGTGTGGAGGATTTAATGTTTTTGCTTGATTCATTTAAAGAGTATTCCATTGGTTTGAAAGGAAAACTAGATAAAGAGATAGATAAAAAGGTAAATGATAAGATATTAATGGATATAAGAGAGAAGTGTTCCTTTTAACACAATAAATTTCAAGTTAATCTCAAAGATGTATAGGATTACATGGAAAAGGAAATTTAAATGTTATTCCAATTTTGCATGAAATGGCCTAGCCCCACCAAAATCATAAAGGATCAAATGGGCTCCATTGAGTTCCAAATTGATAAGGCATTTGATGCCTATGATCTAGCACAAGACATCACAGGAACACTAGGATGGTGATTGAAAATTTGTGACAAATTTTTCCAACTAAAATTATAAAAGGAGAAAATAATTATATAGTTTGGTAATATTAGGGATCTGGAGAGTGAAAAATTCACACCTATCTCTAGTTCCCTGATGAGTGCAAAGAAGGAAATGAAGTTAGATCTAGATGATGGTGAAGAACTTATTATGGAATTCCAAACTTAGTGTCGTACATGCTTGGCCAAGCCAAGAAGGGTTGGAAAGAAGGGAAAAAGGATTGGTAAGCACACCTTGAGAATTTGTAGGTGTCAAATATCACTTTTGATTAATAATATTCAACAATGTATAATTCTTTCTTATTATGCATTTTAGTTTCTTAGTCAGATTTCATTATATATATGCAGATGGTAGAGATAAGGGAGTTGGTCTAAATTTTTTTACTCATTCCTACATGTATATATTAGTCAAGGGGAGTATGTATGTAATTTGATGAAAGATGTATCAAAGGGGGATAAAAGAGCAGTAGTATATATATGCATATGTTTTTCACCCTTTTCCCTTGATGTCAAAGGGGGAGAGTAGTATTTTTCCCTCAATGACAAATGGGGAGATTGTTGGAAGTTTGTGGAGTTTTGACATTGATACATGTTTATTGGCAACATGAGCATTAGCATGAGTTGTGTTGTGCAGTTTTCACACACACGCCCCACTAAAAGTAGGGACCCTCTTTTGCTAGGATTTTTGGTGCTTTGGCCCTAGGATTTTGATGTTTTGTTGCCTCGGCATGTTTTTAAATGATTATCTTATTCATGCCTATGCCTCCTTTCTAGGAAGTACTTTGAAAATCTAATGTTTTGAGCTCATTTCGGGTTTTTCATTGCTCTCGGGATTTTCTGCCCCATCTAGATTTTCCTGGATTTCACTCCAAGCCTGGCGGTTGATGTTTTGGGCTATTTTCCAGAGATTTCGATCCTTCGCAAAATTTCGCATGGACCGGATTTTCCCAAAATTCCGTCTCCTTGTCGAATTCTCGGATTTGGGTTTGGTCTGTCATTTTATGAATGTTGATGAATTTGAGTCCAGGTCCTCAAATTTGTGATCTTTCGATCAATTTGAGTGAAATCGTGTGAGAACATTGACATCCGGGTTTTCCTTCAGTTTCAAGATTTTCCTGTGTTGGCGGATTTTTTCGATTTTCCTTGACTGCTCCATTTTCCCGAAATCCGGAGTTTTGCCTGCTTCGCGGATTTCTGCTCCCTCCATATTTTCCCAAAATTCCCGTTGTCTCTTCATTTTTTGGAATTTTTTCACTATTGTTTGTTTTCATCAAAGTCCGCTTGGCTGGGATTTTCCCGAAATTCCCTTTTGGCCTAGATTCCGCGAAGGGGTGAAAATCCTGAATTGTGGAGAAATTGCACTAATGATATTTTTGGGTTGATTTTGATCTATGTTTGAATTTATTTGAATGATGAATACATTATTGGTGATGGGCTAATCTTGATCCTCATGTTATAATGGATTTTATTGATGGTGGTTTTTGTTGAGTGCAGGCTGAATTTAACAGGGTCGTCAAGGAAGTTCTGGAGGAGATTATTTTGATTGATGGATGGTTTAAAGTATTTATTACTTCACCTATGGCTGACCTAGAGGGGATTTTTCTTAAGATTCTAGATAAATTATATGAAGAAAAGGACGAAGGGGCCGGTTAATGATCAATTGCATTGGGAGTTGTGCTTCCTATTTATCCTGAGCCTTTTCTACCTTTCTTTTTTCGTCCTTCACATGCACCATTGGATCGAGTTACATTGTAAACCCCAAGCCGACCTGGATGAATCCCAAGAATTTAATGCTAATTCATTTTATTTTGAATTCCTCTTGGCTGACTTGTCTGTGGCTATTTTATTATTGTAAAATCTAATTAGGTCGACGTGCTCTGGGGGTTTTCTATAAATATGGCATTTTGCCTCATTTGTAAGGGATTAGATTGTAGGTAGTAGTAGAAGTCATTGGAGATAGTTCTTGGCCAAGAAGAAATTAGGGTAGTAAAGTAAGAATTAGGGTTAGAATTTAGTCGATTTTGGAGCAAATGTTGTAACACAAAACATTAGAATTGTTGTCATTCGGTGATTCAATACAATTGAAGACATTGTGATTTTCTAGTGATCTCTTTTGTGTTGACTTATCTTACATGGTTCTTATGATTATATCTTTTGAAATTTCTCAAGGTTATTAGATGTATGTTAGATTTAGACTTAGACAGGATTCAATGGTGTTTATGATTTGATGCTTGAAGTGTTTGCAGCGATCCCTAGTCCATACTTTTTGTAGTTAGCTGATTGTTAGTTGCTTTGCAAAGTTAGCCTGGACCATACATTTATTGTGCTTAGTTCAATTATGGAGGTTTATTCATTTCGATTGCAATAGGGTTGCTTTAGATGAATGTTCATGATTTGAAAATCTTTAATACCTTAGAAGATTGCACTATTTCTGTGAGATTGCAGATTCATCTAGGTTAAGTAGGAATTAGTTTATGAGGGATTGGTCCATTTCAAGTATTTCATCATTTGCATTGTTAATCTTAGGAGTAGTTTTAATCTTATATATCTTTCTGAAACCCTTATCTTTCATTACTTCTTTTATTATCTGGGTTAGATTTAGGATTGAAGTATTACCTCATTGCCAGATCTGATAAATTCTAAGATTTAGTCTTTGCTTGTAGTAAGGTCCCTTTGTGATTACCAACATTTTCACATTTATCACTGAGTTGTTTATGCATTTTCAAGACCTAACATTAGAGACCTTGGGGTTATGAAACTGATAAGTTTTACTCAAAGATGGATATTATCTGGGTGTCGTAATCTTGGGTGTGTGAAATGCTCGTTTATAGTGGCAGTGGTTACCAATATAGAATGTACATGTTTTGATAAGTTTACACTTCACTGTGGAAAAGTCTTTGGTCTTGCAGATTGTTGGAAGTGTCAAAAAAGTGTCAAGTTCACCTATGTTCCAAGTGGTGTGAATTTTTGAGGTCTTCTTGTCGGTTTTTGGTTGTTCTATTGGTAAATTTTTGTGTTAAGTCACCAATGATGTTGACCTAATATATTTGGGTATTGTGGAGGTTAAGTAGTCATTATTATGTTATAAGAGGACTATTATAGGTCCATTACTACCTATTTGAGTTCATTATAAGTTTTTTTTATAGCATGAAGTATGTTTTATGTCTGATAATTTATATTTTATATGTTACATCTAATTAGGCTAACCTAATTGATGTTTGAAGTTGAGATGAATATATATGTGAGTTCATTTTTGGTGTTTTAGAGACATGTATGTGATGATAAGTATTATTGATGTGAATTTTGTGAAAGTGACATGAATGCAAAGTAGAGTAGAGTATTAGAAAATAGTGATATGAAGTGTGTTGACTATGTATATTGAGCTTCAGTGGAACTATATTCCAACATGTTGTAAATGCATTTGTAATAGTTCATTTCAATTGTGTGCCACGCCTCTCTTCTATCTTTTCTTCTTTATATGGGCTATGAGTCAACTTACAGTGAGCATTTTTTTAATATATTGTAATCGATTATAATATATTGTGAGCTAATCCACACCATGGTTTTCCCCTTTTTGTGTTTTCCACATCAAAATTCTAGTGTTCATGTGTTATGTGCTTTGATTTTTTTTCATTCTTTCCTTTCTTACTACAAGCTCAATATGTTTTGTGGAATGAATGTTTGAATGTTTAATTGGTTTTAGGTAATATTGATTCACTCCCCTCTTAGTATTTTTGGTGTTCAACAAAATTAATACTAAGAAATTAAAAAAAATTACTCATTTGACCTCATTGATGTATTCGAAGTATTTTAGCAAATAATTGGTGAAGATTTGGCAAAAAATGAGGCTTCCTATAACATGAGCAAGCCATGGAGGGTTTGTAGGCTACGAGAATAATTGTTTTAGGAAAATCAAGCAAATAAAATTAACTTCTTTTTATTTTTATTACTCCAATTTGCAAAACATGAGTGTGTTATATACTATGAGCATGTTATAATGTTCTTTCTTTATGGCTTTAATGGGGCTAAAAAGCATTGTGGTCACTTTTTGGTCCCCCGTCTTTATGCACCCACCTAGATGGTGGAATAAAGTTATAAGGATTTCCACATGAAATCACCAAACTAGTGTTAAGACCATTACTATATTGTGTAGTGGAAGTTATGATTAGAGGAGTGAAAGTAGGAATATAATATGTTATCATGGGAGTGCACACTTGTGGTCTAGTTTGATTTTGAGCATTATTGAGGATTTTAGCACAAATCTAGCTAGAACTAGAATATTTGAATTTACTATATGAGATAGGATGCCTAACACTTCTATTCCTTGTGAATTATTGATAAATCTTCTAAGGTTGTCCATGAGAAAAATAATTTCTACAACCAATAATTCAATACTTAAATATAATTAGATACTTTGCAAGTCATAACTTTTGGATTGTATCTTTAGGAACTTGTGCAATAGTATTTCCCAAGTCCACATGAATGGATTGTGATGAAGAGGACATTAGTAAATTGGAAAGAGGAGTAGGATTAAAAAATTATTGTGTTGTTGTTGCTCCTTGAGTGAAAGAGATAACAAACTCAAACTCAACACTAGAATTAGCTGAAGCATGAGAAGCTATAAGTATATAACTTTGTCTCACATGAGCACATTTGATATAGAAAACCTAGTTGTAAAGCTCATAAATCAACTATAAGCTTCAAGACATAAAAAATGATCCTAAGATGAAAACAATGAAAATATAAGATCTAGATTATTTTGTTACAGAGTAGATTAACAGAAACAAAGAACAAATCTAAATAGAAGTTGTTGAGAGAAAATTGTCATTGAAATCTTCATGAAAAAAATTGGTAGGATAGGGATGTTGGGCTCCCTAGTCTAGAATTGGAAGATTTTAATATTTAAAATCTTGAACAAACGAGGAAATATATATAGATATAAAACTATACAAAATCCAAGTTTGAAACCTAATACAAATCAATCAAGTGAAGAAGCCCTAAATTGTTTATGATATGTACACAAATGCCCACATTTAGGGTTTTACAGTCATTCAAAGGAGAAAATGATTTCTATTTACTACACACATGAATATTTCTAGAATGCAAAATATGATAATCAATTGGATCTATTTCTAAAATACTAAGAAAAATTATTTATACTTTATTTTTATGATTTATAGAAGGAATAATGAATTGAAATGATTTTATTTCACAATTAAAACATGACATGCACATACATGAATAACAAGCCTTTCAAATAGGCTAATATTCAATTAGATTACAAAATAAAGGATCCATTAATTTAAAAAGTGTAAGTGTAAGAGATGTCAAATTCACCAAAATATGATGTGGTGAAATGTGATCTAATGCTAACGGTTAACCTAAATCACTCATTCTACCATGGGACATTGGAGGACACAAAAAATGACCAAGAAAAATTATTTGGCTACTATCCTTAAGGAAGAGCCAAAGAAACTAGTCAGGGTTTCAGTCCCCCTTTTTTTGGTGGTTTGATGATATAGATGATTCATATTGACATTTCCAAATTAGGTAAATTAATAGTAAAGAAATGGACTATCACATATCCTATAAAAGATAAAAACAAAGGTATTAAAATTGAAAGTGGATCTAAGTAGTGCAAAGAGAGGGGTACCTAATTTGAGCTTGACTTGATTGGATTGGGGAACTAGGTGCCCTAGTATGAGGATTTTGAATTCCTAGATTTGAAGGAAAGTGTAGGTAAATTAGGGTCCACAGGCATTTAACTATAAAAATTCAAATTTGAAGTCCAATAATTTGTGAATTATCAAATTTTCCTTAATTCAATGAAATAAGGTGCTTGAATGCTTGACTAAGGGTTTGATGCTTTGAGATCTTCAATCCACTTTAATTCACTTCAAATTTATATCCTGGAAGAATGACAAGGAAATAAGGTTTGTTTCATATAAGGGCTTGCCTTTTTCAAACCCCATTTTAGTGTTTCCACCTCCACAAATGGATATTATGATAATGATATAGAGTGCTTACCCTTGATCTTGAAGAGGCAAGTTGATAAAAATGAATGATAAATGATAATTTTGTAACTTAACACTCAATTCTATATTCCTTGTTGGAATGAAGTCATGTGAATCATCTCATACAAGGAGAAATTGAGGATGGCTTGAAGATCCTACAAGTGTTAATGTTCAAAATAATAACAAATATAAAATATAAAACATATTACTATGCATAAACATGAATTTGTTGATGTTTTGTGGACATGAATTTGGCTAATAAAGTGTAGCAGATATTCTTCTTATTCTTCTCTTGAAATTTCCTTAAGGATTGTTATAATGATATTCAAGTTCAATAGATTGCTTAGATGTTCAAATGGAGGGAAATACTTATATTTATATGAGTTTCAACATTTTCACATTAACTATTATGATAAGCTGATAAAGGATTTTGAATTTAAAATCGTGTTAATTCCAATAATAAAATATGTGATTTAGGCCATATGTAAGGGGAATAGGGGGGTTGGGGCTCCCTAGTCTAATCGTATTTTGATTTTTATATGCTCGTTAAATAAGTGTTTACATTAATTTCTCAAATTTCATTCAATTTCTAGAAAATGAAATTTAGCAGGTAATTAAATAAGCATAATTAGGCACAAGCACTTAGTGGGGAGCCAAACATAATGTGAAATTGTCAAGGGTGACAATTTACGATGCTACAATTATTTATAATTTCATTAAGTTTCACTATATGTGTTTGTGTGTTTAGGTATATGGTTGGATAATCCTTATATGAACCCTCCAACCATGACTACATCAAATCATTATCAATACATTCATTTATCTTGCATTACATGAGAATATTATAAGCCTTAGTTAAGAATTCTTACAAGATTACGATGGATCCAATGATGCTTACTTGCATACAAAAAATTTCCAACTTGTTGTACTAATGAACACTTATATGACAACAACTTGATGGTTATTGAATTTTGATTATACTTGAGTGGTAAAGCCTTCTAATGGTTTGGTTATCCCTTGTCTATACACTTCATAGATTTGTCGAATGCTTTCACTACATATTTTATAGCCTTAATTTAGATGAGAATAACATGGACTTAGAGATGATCTCTCACGATCTATTTGTTAATACTAATTCTATCAGTAAACCATAAGTTCATTAAATTTAGACAAAAAAATATAATCATTGATTTCGAATATTAGATGCATGAACAAAAAAAATCACATTAATAAATAATGAAATCTATTTTTAATGATTTTGATTTCTCTCCACATATTTTTTTTTATTTTCTTCCGATTACAATAATATTTATTTCCAATTCTAACCTTTCTGATTTTTATAATATGTAAATATCAGTATCTATTAATTGCTATGTATAGACAATTTTTAATCTAGTTGCAAGGAGAAAATATCATAGTTAAAATAAATAAATTAAATATGTTTCTGTCATAAGTTTTATTTCTTTCTCACATTAGGGATGATGATAGCTTAACAAGAGATTGGAAAATTTTGAGTTATTTGGACCACAAAATTTCAAAAAAAATCCAAGGAATATTTGAATGCAACTTCGTAGTGCGCACCTTGACACATGGGATTTCGCTTTTGATGTTACATTGTACTAAAAAATGAGGAAAAATGAGGAATATTTGAATGCAACTTCGTAGTGCGCACCTTGACACATGGGATTTCGCTTTTGAATGACCCGCAATCCATTCAATCGTCTTGACTTAAAATATTCCAAGTCTTTCCCTTTGTTAGGCGAAAACCCAAATCAAATATCACGTCCGAAGAAGATGTCATTCACTAGAATTATTACTAGTTGAAAGTATCGAAGTAATTTCTTTTGAAATATTTTTAATATTATGTTGGTTATCAATGTAGAAAAAAATATTTAGATTGATATTTTTATGTATTATTATAATAAATAATTTAGTTATTTTGATATATTAATTAATTTCAGATCTAATATTTTATTTTATTATGTAGCATCTTTTTTTTTTAAATTGTCTTATTTAGTTTTTATTAATTTGTCTGATATAAGTTATAGATTGTAGGTGTAATGTTGTTGTTAGACATGGTTGTGGGCAAGTTTGTGTTCTTTGTAAAGAGTCTAATTATTATCATTGGGTTCTTTTGTTAGAGAGTAGTATTTCCTAGGCTGATAATTGCAAAATTTATTCAAACCTATGAGATTGAAGTTAGCTTTATAATAAAGTCAATTTCTATGCTTTGAATAGGTAGGTGAATAGTTCAAGCAACAAGAGAGAGCTCCTCTTTATTGCAGTTCTAACTCTCTTAGACCTAAGAGAATAATCCTATGGAGATCTTCAATAGATAAACTCTCTTAGGCCTTTTGTTTTGAATTTCATTGAATTAATAGAGATTTAAATAAAAGGTGATTAGAGAATTATAATTAGGTGATCTATAAATCGCCTAACTCATTAATATATTACAAATATTAAAACACTTAACCTTTTTTGTCAATTCTTCCAAAAAAATTCAACACCTAATCAAGCCTAAACAATTTTATCAATTCATTTAAAATTATTCAACATGAATGAAACATTTGAGCACAATCATAGTCCTAATTTTGTTGTCAATAGCCCATATTATGCTATTCTAGTAATTCAATAGTTAATAAATATAAAATCTTGCAAAAATGAAGCATCCATCAATTGAAGTTGATGGGTATGTATCTGATGAACTTGATTGTGTAAGAATTGAAGAAGTCATGGAAGAGCAGGAGAAGTAGAATGAAGAAGAGGAAGAAGCTCTGGTGGTGTCCCCTAAGACACCTAAATATGTGTAGAAAAATCATTCAAAAAATCAAATCATTGGGGACAAAAGGAAAGGAGTACTGACAAGAAGCAGAGTTGTTTGCTACAGGCGAGATAAATTTGTGTTTACTTCATGAGATTGAACCAAAGGCTACAAGTGAAGCATGTAAAGATGAGCATTGGATGGAAGCGATGAACAGAGAACTTATGCAGATTGAGAAGAATAAAACCTAGGAATTAGTCCCTAGACCAACAAATAAGAACATAATTGGGTCAAAGTGGGTGTTTAAAAATAAGTTGAATGAGAATGGAGAAGTAGTTAGAAAAAAAGCAAGGCTTGTGTGTAAGGGTTACTCACAAGTAGAAGCCATAGATTTTCACGAGAATTTTGCTCTGGTGGCAAGAATGGAAGCCATCAATTTTTTTTTAGCATTTTCCACTCATAAATATTTCAAGGTCGATCAAATGTATGTTAAGTCTGCATTATTGAATGGTGAGCTAGAGGAAAAAGTCTACATGGAACAACCAGAAGGATTTCAATTATCAGAACAACCGGATATGGTTTGCAAATTGAAGAAGGCCTTATATGGATAGAAGCAAGCTCCTAGAGCTTGGTATGCAAGGTTAGATAGATATTTAATTCAACAAGGTTTCAACAAAGGTACAACAAATAGTAATCTATATTTTAAAATTGAAAATGACAAAATATTGATAGTGGTTGTATATGTTGATGACATTATTTTTGGAGGAAATGAAACCGTGTGCAAAATGTTTGCTAAAGAAATGCAAAAAGAATTTGAGATGTCTATGTTTGGAGAGATGAATTTCTTTCTTGGGCTACAAATTAATCAAATAGAGAAAGGTATTTTTATTTCACAGTCAAAGTATGTAAGAAAGATGTTGAAATTTTTTGGGATGGATGGTTCCAAACCAATATGCACTCTCATGGTAACTGGTTGCAAATTGAGTAAAGATGATGATTCACCTAAGGCTGATAAGAGAAAATACAGATCTATGATTGGAGGTTTGTTGTATTTAACTACTACTAGACCGGATATCATGCAT
>VDFB02022310.1:0-41250 GCA_007258455.2 Sequoia sempervirens
TCATAAACTAATGAAAAGCCACACAAATAACTGAGAATACTTGTAAAATTGGTGAATATAATAATAATGTCTCTGATACATAAAGCCTCGACCGCATTTTTCTTTTACAAATTTTGCTCATTCACAAATCTAACTTTTTAAAACATTGTAAAGACTTGGTCAATTGCCAGGAAAAAGCCCAAAAAATTCTCTAAGAAGATTACTAAATAAAATTCTCAGATGTGCACCACAAAAAATAAAATACATATGCAGCAAGAGCATTGAACAGCTGCAAACATCATCCCCTTCATTGGTTGTTTTCCTTGGTCACTTGCCTGCAGACATTTATCCACACATAAACAAGCACTCAACAGCTTGATACAATTGAATAAACTTTAAAAGACATCTACACAGAACTTGCGACAACATTATCCTTATAAAACTTAGTAAAACAGAATCTACGATTATTTGATGACAAACAATTTAGATATAAAACTGCTGCACCCTTTACAATTTCGTCCCTTCTAAAGTCATTTACATACATAAATGTCTTTCTTCCCTCGCCATATCTGTCGTTCTTTCAATATATTTGAGTTCCTTCTCTAATTTCATCTATTTTGGTGAAGTCTGGAGTGTCCTTATCGATGGCTGTGGTCAAAACACTCCTCCAATCCTTCTTCCCTCATCATATCTGTCGTTCTTTCAATACATTTGAGTTCCTTTTCTAATTTCATCTATTTTGGTGAAGTCTGGAGTGTCCTTATCAATGGCTGTGGTCAAACACTCCTCCAATCCATCTTATAGACCCACTTGTGTTGAATCCGATATTTTTCTAGTAAAAGTCATAATATTTATTTCATCTTAAGTGTAATTTGGGTTCAAAAAGAGTTTAAGAGTCAGAAAAGACCCAACATTCCACTGAAAATTGGCCAAAAAATCAGAAATATTGCACAACTTCGACATTTCTGTAAAATAAAGAAAAAATGTGGAAATGGCTTTAAGGAGAAAAACACATAATTTTGGTCTAAGAGTGAAAAAAGTCAAAATGCCAAAATGACATGATGAAAAAGTGTGAAAAAGACGTGGAGAAGAAAAAAATACAATTTTGGTTTTAAAAGTGCAAAGTGCTAAAATGCAAAAATGACATGAAGAAGTTCATACAATATTTGGATCCTTGTCTCTTGAGGAGCTTGACCTCTTAGAGGCTCAAGTTTCTCGACTAAAAAAGAACTTGAGAAAAGGTGTGTTCTTTGTTAGAGTAATCATGCATTAGCTAATAATTAATTAACCTTTAATTAATTATTAGTCTAATTTATTCTCATTCACTTAAGCTAAACTTAGAAGTAATTTATTCAATTAACTAAGTGTTTTTCTATGTTAAATAAAGTGAGCTATTATTAGATTATTCTATCTCATCGCATATGATGTTGACACTTGTCTTGATCTGATCCCTTTACCATTTAGGGTTGCTCCTATATAGCACTCAACCCTCATTGTATTATCTCTTGAGTTTCCATGCCTTTGATAGAACTCTCAACAGGATGTTCATTTTCCTTGAAGATTCTTGAGGTCCATTCTGTAGCTTTTTCTTGTTGAGGAATATTGCAATTTTTTATTTGCAGATCTCTTGCGTGGAAGGTGTCTTTGTTCGTTCTTTGATCCTGTGGCTCATGATTTGTGGTTTTTCACAATTCTAACATGATATTAGAGCATGGATTCAACGAACCCCTTCTCAATTTATGAGGTTTTTTCTTCAACAAGGGTTATAGGCTTCAAATCTAGATTCTCCATTGCTTTTTTTGCAATTTTTGAAGGTGGGCGATTTTTAGGTGCATTTTGGCACGAAAAAGACCTCGCCATTGGATTCAAGAGGCCAATTCAACCATTTTATTCTCATTGCCTGTAATTGGTACCAAGAGCATTTAGAAGACAAAAAAAATTGCACAAAGGCACAATACAATACCCTATCTATTGAGCGCTTTCTATGCATGCAAATGAAAAATATATAAAAGGTTGAGTTGTGAGATTTTTTTTATTAATTTCTTTCTTTTAGAGATTTTTTTACAAAAATAAAAGCAATATAAGGTTTTATAAAAAGTGGAACAAATTTAATTTAGGGATAAAGTAGATGCTTACACTCGCCCTCCCAGACTAAAGACCTTCAGGTGTTTCCAACCCGACAAGGCGACCAGCCTTATACTATTGGCCAGTAATTCATTATCCCAACGATAGCCAGGTGTTTTGACTCTTTTACAAGTTTTTGGTGTGAAAAAATATTTTGCATCCCACTATTTTTCTTGAACATTCTTTTGTAGATTTTGCCGATGCCTCAGTAACTTCTCCTTGTTGGCGGTAGCAAACAAAACTTTATGGGGGACAATTTTTTTTGCTAGTGTTGACGTTTTTTCGAGGAATGACATCTTTTTCATATATTTCAGCTTCTTTAGCATATTTTGTCGCCGCTTTTTTCTTGGGGGTGGATGTTTTTCCGGCAACTAGGCAATATTCTCGAAATATGCCACTGACATCAACATGATGCCATACTCACATCAACAGTACAGACAACTGGCTGGTCCCTTCAAGACCCCTTTGTGCCCTAGAGGTCTTTTTTTCTTTTGGCCATAACTTGGGCATATGATATCGAAATTTGGCAAACCCACACTATGTTGTCATAGGCACCTTCAATTACTCCACAAATCTCCGCAACAGGATATTTCACACCAAAAATACCACCAACAGATCAAGCACAGAAACTAACTAGTATGTTGAAGATATCAGCATCACACCTTCAACAATGGGCTAGAAAGTTTTCTAGTTAAACTCCCCCTAAGCCAAAGCTCTTTATCTAGTTTCTGGAGGAAATATTTGCACCAAGAACTAGCATAAGACTCATTCTTCACCTCATTCTCTTCCTTTTTCTTCCAGATCTTGTTCATTTCCTTCTTTATCTCCACCGAATCACTCTTCTCTTGTGAAACAAAGGGTTTCACATTCTTGCTTCTGTAAAACTTAGCTGTGGCGTGGCTTACCGTGGCATATGACAACTTTTTGTTAAACAAACTTATTTTTTGCCATTTTAGATTTGCATTCAAAAGCCTTATGCCTAAATCCATTGCATGTATAGCAGTAACCATTGAATGATTGGAACATCATACCATTGTTGTAGCCATTCATCATTCGACTTCTGCATTCACTAGCCTTATGACCAAATCTATTGCATGTAAAGCACTGACCGGAAAATGATTGAACATTCTAATTCATTAGGCTTCTACACTCTACTACTCTATGTCCAAATTTATTGCAAGAGTAATAGTAACCATTAAAAAATGAATACCTTTGTGTTGCTGGTTGTCTAATAGGAGGCCTTCTGAAATCTTTCTTTTGGTTTCGGACCTGTCTGATATTGCTCTTCTTATCTCCATTCTTCCTCTATTCATCATTCTTCTTTTTAGCATTATTTGAAGTCTAATTTACCTTTGAATTTTCTCTTTTTTCAAACCCTAATCCTTCCTTGTCCTTTGTAGCTTTTTGAATTGCAAGTATCAAGCAAGGTGGAGCCTTTCTTGAATTTGCCTTCTCGAATCTTTGCTTTCTCCAAATCTTTCATTAGAGACACAACTTCTTCAAGCCTTGAACATTCTACAGATTATCTTTCAATTTGGCATTCAAGCAGTCTTCAACTCTTTTTCCTTCTTCAACTTGCACTTTCATATTAGTGATTGTCTCATTTGATTGTTTGAGCTGCTCATTTGTTTCCTTAAATCTTTCTTTAACTTTCTTGAATTGATCCCTCAACTTCTCGATGCACTCATCTACTTGCTTAATATTTTCTTTCAAATCTCTATTCTCACATTCTGCTTTATCCAGGTCATCAAGGGCTGATTTAAGTTCTCTTTCCATATCAACTTCATAATCTTCTTCAATAAACCCTTCAGGGATAACCTCTTCAAGAGGGATAGGATCTACCTCCAAGATCTACCTCAGGCGATCAAGCCAATTGAAGGAACCAAGCTTTGATACCAATTGTTGAACGCCCAAAATACTAAGGGGGATGGGGGGGGACTGAATCAATATTCCCTAAAACTCATTAACTTCATTGACTTAAACTTCCATTCAAAGCATCACATTAAACTTGCAGTAATGGAAAGCAACAATTAAAGCATGCATCACAACACAACACAAGAACACCAGATTTGCGTGGAAAACCCTTGAAAGGGAAAAAACACTGAGGATTAGCTCACAATATATTATAACCAATTACAATGGATTTACAAAATAGCGGACTCGCTATCCAGAAAGAAAGAATGGCTCACTGCCTAGAATAGAAAGGGATAAAAGAAAAGGTGGCTCGCTACCAAAATTGAACTGCTAATAATGCATCTACAACATGTTGAAAATACAATCCACTTAAGCTCAAAAGTCTAACTTCGCACACTCCATACTTCACCACAATCACACTTCGCACTTCACTCTACATCAAATCTCACACACACTTGAACTACTTCAATTCATCCTTCGCACAATGAATTAACCTTGTATATATACATACATCTATCACATACACCCAAATCATCAATTAGGTCAGCTTAATTAGATGAACCATGCAACCTCAAAACATGTCTGCTCAAAACTCCAACACATGCTTTGCAAAATAAACCAAAACATGTACACCACCAAAATAGGTTGGCATGACCTATAATTACTCCCATAAATCCGCTACATACATAATTTTGCATGACCCCAAAACCCTTAGGTCAGCACTGATGGAACCCCTCTGAAAATTCTCTTGGTTCCATTTTAAAATTTTGCAATACTTGGCTTGGACCCTCGTTTTTGGCTTAGGGTTGTGTTCCTCATCACCGCTTTAGGGTTTGTGTTGCCAAAACCCCTCAAAATTGACCTACGAGCCTAAAAACCTTTGGGTATTCTATTTCTACATTGACCTAATTCTCTCGGTCTTCAGATGTCTAAGTCACCACTTATGCCATTTGAATCATTGTTTTCACCAGCCCCCTAGGTTTAGGTTTGTCAGTCACCTAATGCCTTTTCAGCGCTTAATTTCTCCTCTGGGTGGGCTTGATTTTCATACTTAATGACTTAAGTCTTAAGTCTTCATTCCTAAGGGTCAAGTTCCCGTCAGCCTAGTAGTGGCCCCTTTTTAAAATTAACATTTGCAGCATGTGCAGATTTCAGTTTTAAGATGACTGTTCGATCATCGCCATCAAATCTCGATCGTTCCCCGCGCGCCCGTTTCGTTTTGTTATTCATTAAAATATTCGAACGGGCTGGCAAGTGGTTGCCATGTGTCATGTCAGGTAGTGGGACCAATACTTCCAAAAGAAGGCCACCAAGTGTAGATTTGAGAAAGATCAATGGTAGGCACCGCAACATGTGTATTCATCAAGACCATTCCCCGCGTGCCCGTTCGTCTTGTGCATTAAGGTGAAGTGATCGCACGGGCTAGCGGGCATTTTACACGTGTAACCTTTACATGGTGGGCCCAATGTCTCTTTGTGATCAGCAAACGGTATCAAAAGGAAATCAACAGTGGTTGTTGAACGATGTGGCCACATCTTGGCCATTCCCCACGCGCCCGTTTGTTTTCTTCATTAAAATAATCACACGGGCTAGCAGGCAAGACGACATCTGTCACTCCATGGAGGGACCCACCAGGCTGTGGGGATGGCATGTGTTTCTTGAGAATAGAGATTGACAGTCGATGGCAGGTGACATGGGTCAATCCTGACCACTCCCCGCCATCCCGTGAAGGGCCCACTTGTGTCTCATGTTTCTCAGCGGGCAAGCCGGTGACTACCACGTGGAATATTTTGAAGGCTCCAATGGGTTCTAGTGGAGATGGAATGCTGCTAAATTTAGCCGAGATGGCACTGTGATAAAAAATGACGCAATTTTTGAGATTATTCTTTTGGCACATGTTTGGGATTTCGGTCGTCAATTATGTCAGTTGCTAGTATATGTGGGAAGGTGAAAATAAAGCAAGGCAGGGTACAGGCTGATATTCTGAGATCGAATCAAGATCACTCCCCACTGTCCTACTGTGACAAAATGCAAATGTATTAATTCCCACAGGTGAACAGGTAAATATGACACGATAGGCTTTATTTGATGCTAAGTATGTGGTTAAGTGTGCAGACAGAGTGGATGTATATCTACTTGGGGCCTTTCTGATTAGGAAAAGGCATTAATAGCATGCAATTAAGTTTTGTCATGATTAATTACTCTAATGATAACTATCTGTTGATTTATCTTAAAGTGTGATCAACGACTGAGATTTAAAAAATCAAAGCAGATTGTTGTCAACTCGCTTGCATAAGCTTTTCTTGAGTATTAATAGTTGGCACGCTTTCATAGTTCGATATAATGAGGATTGATGGCCACATTTTTCATTCAGAATTTGCACTCCGAGAGTAGGTTGGTGAGGGTTTTCTGCTAGTTAGGAATTTCCTTGTTCTTGTTCTAGTTATTGTGAAAATGAGTAAGTCAAGTGAGTCTGTTAAGCCAATCCAAAGGTCCAGGAGACTAAATTTGCTTGAATCCAAGGACAATGCTCCTGAAGATGAAATTGAAACACAAGGAGCTCCTAAAACACCAAAGGGTAGAAGGGCACACAAGAAATTCAAGAAATATGGTGTAAGGAGTAATTACCACCTAAGAACCCAGAGCATTTCAGAAGAACTAGTCAAGTTTAAGGGGAAGGAGCTGGTTGAGTATGGAAAGAAGGCAAAGAAAAGGTGCAAGTATTGTAAAGCTTATCTAGGGAGACATAATTCTTCCGAAGATGGAAACACTCCATCCCAAAATGGGTGGACTAAAAGAGAAGTGATGAGCACTCCTTATTATGCAGTCAAGGTGGAATGTGCCTGCTTGCTCTAATGGTGGACTTGCATGGTCGTTGGGAACCCATGCCTTGTCACTCTCATCACCTAAACCAGGAGGTGGCTCGCTCATCTGATCCTAAAGGGCAGATTGGGTAGTTGCTCTGCAAGTCCTCTTTGCAAACCCAATAGCACAATCCCTATCTGAAAGCAACTAGAGGTATTTTGATTTAATCCACTCTAGGGCATGCTTGATAGTTTGCAAACTAGATATAGTACCCACTACTACCCCTATTTTCCTTTCCTCCAATTGTGTTGACCACAAGAGGTACTCTACAAACTTGTGTGTGCTATCGAAATGAGTTAAGGTTTGGACAACCTTATCCTCAGTAAACTTCAACTGTCCTTTGAGTCCCTCTGACTCACTAGGGTCACACCTACCATCAACCTTAACCAATGCATTACCTGAGCTACTGACAGATGTAGGAAACATGCCCCCACTAGAAGATGCCCTGCAATCCTCATGTAAATAAGATGGGTCAACATGATGATCCAACATGCTAGTCACACAAGACTCTGCCTCTTCGGTACAAGACTCACTGATATCAACCTCTACCTCGCCAATGTAGAGACTAGCACCCCTATCACAGGTGGATACATGCACCTCACTAGTGGTTGGTCCACACAGTGTATGCATCTCTACCTCTATCGTATCTGTACCTTAAGCCCTCACTCGACTCTCCCCCAAAGGTGACTCATGATCACTATGGTGCAAGTTGTGTGGAAACTTAGGAATGTCAGAATCACTCTTGTCCTCAGGTCCATGCAACCCTGAAAACTCCTTGTGCTCAACCACTATTAGAGGGTCTCCCCTAAAACCATGAGTACCACTACCATCTGCAAGTGTCATGATAGCTATAGAAGACTAGATATCTGCTATGGATGAAGAAGATTGAACCAAGCTCAACTCCTCAAAGAGCTTGTCAATTTGAATCTTTGATTCTTGAAGGGCCTTTTGAGTGCTCTTCAAGGAATCCTCAATGATAATAAGCTCATCAGTAAGCTTATCCACTTCCCTATCTTTCCCCTTAAGCGCATCATAGTAGATCTCACCAAGCATGAGTAGGTGATCTCTATCTGAGAGGAGCTTAATGTAATTGGTCTTCATTACCACTAACGCTTCTCTAAATGCCTGTGAATCAATAAGGGAAACTTCTCCATCTAGGTCCGTAGGTACTCTTGAAGACCTCCAGCAACATTTGGCCATCGACTTAAGGGTGTCATCGAAATGTCTAATGGCTGCACTAATTTGGTCTTCACTAACCTTCAATTGTCCTGCCAACTGATTGGACCCCTTAGTCTGATCAACCTCATATAAAATTTCTGATTTGCAATCAACATCATGCAACATTAAATCATTTTTTTTTTCAAAGTTGATATCAACACCATCAATGCTCAAAATGCCATCCTAAAGTTCTATCAAAAAACCACTATGATGTAAGGCATTCTCATCATCAACCGCTTCAGATTTGAACCCCTTTTCTTCCACCTACTTCTCATCAAACAAGTAGGGCCTCAACTTACCCTCACATTGTTTGAAAACACTGTGAACCAACTTATAAGCAGTTGTAGACATCACCTTCTCTTGCTTTAGAATAGCCCACAACAAAGATAAAATAGACCAGGAAATTTCCTCACTTTCAATAAATAATTGAACCCATAATGATCCTCATGTGATCCTGAATAGATTTGGCATGATCTTCGCTCATAGCATCCAAGAAAAGACGAAACATCTGTAAAATAAGATCATTTGCAATCATAGGCAAGCATAATAACACATGATCTCACCTGTGCCATCAATTCTAGAACACTAACCCTCTTTTTGAAAGAGAAGCCAAGAGGTGTGTTATAACATACGTTGCCCAACTATCTTTGAAAAATGTAACCAAACCCTGAAATAGTTCAAACATCCAATAAATACCTTCACACTTGTGAATATATTCAATACACCTGCAATGTCTTGATAAATCTCCAAACCCTGATTTGAAACTTCCTGCAAATCGATTAAGCACAATGCACAACCCCTGAAATAGAGTTGTCTACGAACAGGCTTGGGAGATCTTTCACTCCTGTACCGTGCTATTGCTCACGAGAGTTTTCGTCCTCGGTGAAGCTAAGTATTTCCAGACTCTCCAGTCCTCCTACAAAACCCTTATCAAAATTTCTTCTTCAACATCAATGAGCAAATAAGCTCTCGATGCCCTTTTATATTTTTCCCAAACTCCACACCCAAATTCACATTTTAAATATATTTCATTTAATTTAATTTCCCATCTTCCATTCTTTTAATTTTGGCGCACAACTTTATAATATAACATCCTTTTAAAAGAGACTTATATCTCCCCTTTTTAAATTGGCACTTAACTTATATTATAAAGTATACTTTAAAAATCACTTATATCCTCTTTTAATATAAAGTCCTTTTAATTTATTAATAACACAAAGTTAAATTATTTAATTGAACTTTATTATTTAACGTTATTAATACTTAACACCTTGGACCATAATCACGCCAAGATAGAACCAGGATATAAATATGCCATCATGCCCAAACTAGTAACTCTACCACTGACCATACCAGAGAACCCAGTGACTTACCATAAATATTAAGTATGGTCCAATCGCCCAAATGAGCCTCGGAAAACACACTGCAAGAACCCCCTAGTAACTTTGAGAGAGGAAAACCATCGATTGAGCTCAAAAGGGTTGACTGAACAAGTCTGCAAACGCCCACAAAGGGCCCCCTAACCACCCTGTTAGTCTACGAGAACCAAGTGATGGACTAACCTCTACAAAAGATACTGGCCTAAGAAAAGGGGACATTGCACATTAACAATGGACGAGTTGCATGGGATCCTAATGGCATATGAAATGAGGATTGAAAAAGAGAAAACATCAAAACGAGAAGCAGCCTTCAAAACTTCAAATAAGGTAAAGAATAAAGAGCCTGAATCAAGCTATAGCACTAGTAATGAATTAGATGCAAAGGAAGCTCATTTTGTTAGAAAGCTTAAGAAAGGATCTAAGAAATACAAAGGTAAACTACCCTTTAAATGCTTTAACTGTGAAGAAATAGGCCATTTTGCTGCTAAGTGTCCACATGTAGAAAATAGTGATGAAGAAGATCATAACAAGAAGAAAGGAAGCAAACATCATCAATATAAAAAGAGCTACAAACAAAGTAGTTATGAGAAAAAGAACTTCAATAAGCACAAGAGAAGCTTCTATTCCAAATGGTATAGTAGCTCATTTGAGGAGAGCAATGAAAGTATCTCCAATAGTGATAGAGAAAAAACTCTCTGCATGGCAATAGAGACAAGGAGTGATATCATGGCAGATGAAGACAACCTTGTGATGGAAGGAAAAGAAAAGAGGGATTTAGAAGAGGAAGAAAATGTTGAAATTAAAGAAGTGGATCTTGAAGAAGAACTCATTTGTGCCTTAAGTGAGATCAAGATGCTTAAGAAAAAGAATTTGAAACAAAAGTTGCAACTTCAAAAATATGAAGGAAATTTTGATTCAAAAACAAAACTGTCACAAAGCCTTGAGGAATCAAAAAAGATTATCATCAGCCTAAAGATTCAACTAGAAGAGGTGAAAAAGATAGAAGAGGAGGTGAGAACCCAGCTGAAGACAAAGGAAGATAATTGTGAAAAGCTAGAATCTGAAATTGTTTCCTTGAAGAAGGAACTGGACAAAACAATTGTTCCATCGAACAAAATCTAAAATTTGAGAAGAGTAACGAAATTCTAGATGATATTATCAATTGCCAAAGGTCAACATTCATTAAGACTGGTCTTGGCTACAAAAAAAATTTAGAGAAATAGTAAAAATGATCAGAATCCAAAGACTATAGAACCACGAAAGAAGATAAATGCAAGAAAAGCCTAGAAGCTATGCGGATGCACTCAAGGGGTCTATCAAAAATGAAAGCAACAAGAAGAAAGAAAATAGTATTCCTCAGAAAACCAACACTCCTCTCAATGACAAGGATAAAAACATATTCAAAAGATCATTACCTCCAAAAAAATCTCATATGACCAGGTTCCAAAATTCTTTCTTTGGTTATTGCTTTTATCTGTAATCATTTTGGTCATAAAGCAACGGATTGTAGGGCAAGTGCAAGAAATAATTACGTATGGAACAAAAACAAAAATTCTTATGGGTTTTTAAATAGAAACTACAATTCATTTGCTCCATTATCGGATTTCAAAGTTATATGTTTTAAATGCAACAACTATGGTCATATAGCACGTTTTTGTAGAAGTCGTTTTCTGGAATCTCCTAAACAAAATAAGAAAGTAGATACTCTTGCTAAACAAAAGGAAGAATCTTCAAAAGTTTGGAAAAGGAGGAGAAATCTATGCTTGTACAAACTACATTTCATGCACAAAATGGACACTGACGATAGTGGATGCTTGAGGCACATGACAGGGGACACAAGCAGGTTTCTCTCTTTGAAGGAAGTAAACAGAGGCACTGTAAAATCTAGAGAGAATGCTACAACAAGGATAATTGGAAAAGGTACTCTTAGTCTTGATGATGGGAAGACAAAGACAAAAAAATGTCTTGTATGTTGAAGATTTGAAGCATAATCTTCTTAGTGTTAGTCAAATATGTGATCAAGGACACACCCTCACATTTGACGCTCAAGGTTGTGAGATAAGGATGGCAGGTACAGAAAAATTAGTTGCAGATGCAAATAGAACAACAAATAACCTATATAGTCTCAATGAGATCAAGAGAGAAAAATGCTATATGGGACAAACACATGAAAGCTGGTTATGAATAATCTAGTGAAAATCAACACCAAGCAAGCTGTAAGAGATATGCCAAAGATTGCTAAACGTTCAAACACTCTTTGAAAGCAATGTCAACATGGGAAACAGACAAGAGCAAGCTTCAAGTGAAAGGAGTACTCAACAACAAGGCCATTGGAACTTATCCATGTCAGCCTTTGTGGACCTACAAGAATACAAAGCTTGCAAGGTGAAAATTACTTTATGTTGTTTATTGATAATTATTCTAGAATAGCATGGGTTACTTTCATGAGAGAAAAATCTAAGGCATTTGAGAAGTTTAAAGCTTTTAAAGCTTTGGTTGATAATGAAATTGATTTAAAACCAAGTGCTTGAGATTAGATCAAGTTGATGAATTTACCTCAAATGAATTTGAAGACTTATGTGAGCATCATGGAATTAAAAGACATTTATTTGCTGCAAAAACTCCAAAGCAGAATGGAATTGTAGAAAGGAAGAATCGAACCATACAGGAGATGGCTAGAACAATGTTTAATGAATCTAAGCTATCAAACATGTTTTGGAGAGAAGCAGTTAACACAACAGTCTACATTCTCAACAGAGGGAAAATCATAGTAAAAAACAGCAAAACACCTTATGGATTATGGAAGAGTAGACCAGCAACAGTTAAATACTTCAAAGCTAAGTCACAAGGTTCGAATTCGAATTCGAGTTCAGCAACTTTGAAATTCAGATGAAGTTCGGCCGGGAAAAAATTCGAAAAGTATAAAATTCGGATTAAATTCGCCTTATGTATTTTTATTTTATTTTTTAATAAATATAAGTAATATATCCATAATATATTCGGATTAAATGCTGCATTTTAACATATAAAATATTAAATTGTATTTATTTACATAATAATAAATTAATAATCTAACATATTTTTATTTTAAAATAAATATATTATATATGTATATTTATAATTCTAAAAATATAGTATAAATTAAAATTAAAATACTAAATTTTATTTTAAAAATTAAAAACAAAGTTAAAATATGCCTATATTTTTATTAAACCTAAATATTAAAAGCCTAACTATACAAGTTTAGAAGAAATTCAACAGGTGCGGACGGAGACGGAGACCTACCTGGAGAATGCGACGCACGCCACGCCTTGGTTTTTTCTGTAGAATGCGATGCCTTGGACGCGCGAGCTAGGACATGCAGGAGCTGGGAAACACAGGAGCCGGCAAACGAAATGGCGAGCAGGAGAGTTGAATCTCAAAGTCGCGAGCAGGAGAGTTGAATCTCAAAGTTGCGAGCAGGAGCGACAAAACTCGCACAGAAATCACCCTTATCTTAATCACGCCAGAAATCAACTCGCGACGGCTCTCAGACGGAAAAATCGCTTAGACAACCCTAAAAATTGCTTTATCGAACCCTAAAAAAATGTTTTAAAAACACTTAACTTTCAGAAAAGCCTTTAATAATTTTCCGTACGAATATGGGCGAATATGAACGAATTTTAAACAGAACTTTCAAATTCGGGAATATTCGAACTTCATCCTTCAAGTTCGCCGAACCTTGTGACACAGCTTCAAAGTGTCCAAGAGTAAGTGCTACATAAAAGAGATGATGAGGACTTGGGCAAGTTTGATTCCAAATCTAAAGAAGGCATCTTCCTTGGTTACTCCTCAAGGAGCAAGGCTTATAGATGTTACAATAAAAGATTGCAAAAGATTGTAAAGAGTGTTAATGTAAAAGTGGATGAAGCAAAGCATCAAAACGAGAAAGCAAAAGCAAATAATCACCCAAAGGAGTCAAACTGCAAGGAAGAAGAAAAAGAAGAAATCGAACGAGAAGATAAAAAAGGCACCATCTAGCATTTAAATAATCTAATTCTTGTTGACAAAGATATTGGAGTACAAAATAGAAGAAGACTAGCAAGTACATCTATGATGCAGGGTTCATACCCGCAGGCCCCGAACCCGGTTTGGGTACGCACCCAGTTCGGGTTAGTTTGTGGGTACGTGTTGGGTACGCACAGGGTGTGTCCCCAGCACTGTGGGTTCACCAGGGTGCGCACACCTGCGCACCCGTGCAAACCCACAGTGTTGGGCGCGCACCCTGTGTGCACCCAGCACGAACCCGGGCGAACCTTGTGCTTAGATTACAAATAATGCCCTTTAGATTACAAATAATGCAAAAAAATAAGCTGCAAGTATGGAGACCATTAAGTCCAAAACAGAAACCAATATGATTAAAAACAATTGATAAGAAGTACTTAATTACCCAAGTTCTTCAAGAAAAATCATAAAATATTAAAATGAAGATGGTACTAGTGATAATTGAAAATAAAAAAAGGTATCACTAATACAAACAATTATGATGAACAGTTTGACAACTACCCAAAGAAATGTTAATCAAAATAACATTTTCAACTTCAATTGAAATGATTCTTACAAGAGAAGAACTTGTTATGCATACATTTTGTAAAATATGTTCCTTTAATTCATGTAACAAATTGTGTTCTAAGATTCATATGCCATAAAAGCTTGAAGTACTAGTTTCTTGTTAGATACTAGTACAGATATCTTAAATACATATCACCAAGAGATATTAGTCTTGAGTTATTAACTTATTTTATTTCCTTAAGAGTCATTTTATTTTACTTTATGACTACTTAGATATATTTTATTTTATTTACATTGTTTACTTTATTTTTATTTGAAGAATTATTTTATTTACTTTAGATTGATCAAGTATCATACTATGAAATGATTTAGTTTTACAATTTTGTATATTTCTCTTATTTTTTTGTATATATATATATATATATACACACACACGTACCCAAACCCCTAAAAAAAAATTTCACGTACCCACGTACCGGGTTCTCGTACCTGCACCCGTCCCTGAACCCGAACCGGCAAGCAAACCTCTCCTTGCTATCTAAACTAGAGCCTAAAGACTTTACAGAAGCTAGCGAAGACAAGCACTGGATTAACGCTATGGATGAAGAGCTGAATCGATTGAAAAAAATGAGACATGGGAACTCGTTCCAAGACTAATAGATAAGAATGTGATTGGTACCAAGTGGGCTTTTAGGAATAAGTTGAATGAAGATGGCCAAGTGATAAGAAACAAAGCAAGGTTAGTTTGTAAAGCTCAATTTGAAGGTATTGACTTTGAAGAAACTTTTGCTCTTGTTGCAAGACTAGAAGCTATTAGAATGTTTTTGGCATTTGCTTGTTTCAAAAACTTTAGATTCTAGCAAATGGATGTTAAGTTAGTCTTTCTCAATGGCAATTTCGAGGAAGAGGTATACATTGAACAGCCAAAAGGGTTCCTATTATTAGAAAATAAGGATTATGTGTGCAAATTGAAGAAAGCACTTCATGGGCTAAAGCAAGCCCCCAGAGCTTGGTATTAAAGACTTGATAAATATCTACAACAAGGTTTCAAAAGAGGAGTTATTGATAGTAATCTCTACATCAAGACTGAAGGTGAAAAACAGTTGATTGTCGCGGTTTATGTGATTGGCATCATTTTTGCAAGCAATAGTAAACAAATGTGCCAAGAGTTTGCAAAGATTATGCAAAAGGAGTTTGAGATGTCTATGCTCAGTGAGTTGTCATTCTTTCTTGGTTTACAAATTTCTCAATCTAACAAAGACATATTTATCTCGCAAACTAAGTATACCAAGGAGATGTTAAAGTTTAGAATGGAAGATTGTACACCAATTAGCACACCCATGGTCACAAACTATAAATTAAGCAAGGATGATGAATCTTTTGAAGCAAATTAGACACTTTATAGGTCAATGATTGACAACCTACTATATGTGACAACATCAAGGCCAGACATTATGCAAGTAATAGGCATGGTAGCACATTTCCAAGCAACACCAAGAGAAACTCATGTGCAAGTAGTCAAAAGACTATTTAAATATCTAAAGGGCACTTTGGACTTTGGTTTGTGGTATCCAAGAGGTGAAGATTTCACTCTAGCAACGTATACATATGTAGATTGGGCAAGAAGTGTTGATGATAGGAAAAGTACAAGTGGAGGAGCATTCTTTCTTAGCAATAGTCTAGTATCTTGGTTAACCAAGAAACAAGCTTTTGTTTCTTTATCCACAACGAAGGCCAAATACATAGCAGTAGTGTCATGTTGCACAAAAGTTCTCTGGATGAAGCAGACATTGAAAGACATTAAGTTAGAATATGATCATCAAATTTCAATACTTTTTGACAACACTAGTGCAATAAAAATTTCAAAGAATCCTGTTATGCACTTTAGGACAAAGCATATTCCTATCAAGTATCATTTCTTAAGAGAACAGGTAGCAGAACAGCATGTCAAGTTGGAGTACATTGCCACAAAAGAGCAGATCACAAATAATTTTACAAAGCCCCTTCCAAAAGAGACTTTTGAGTATCTCGGGAAAAAATTGATAGTGATATATTTTTCATCTAGCCACTAAATTCTTAAGAAACACAATTTCACATGGAGCTAATCACTATATTATCCTTCAGCTCCGTAGATTCTTGGTGATGCAAGGCTTAACTTGGATGGACCATGTTCAATTGAGTGGTTCCAATCATTGGCCTAGCTCAATTGATTGAGTGAACATGTTCTCTTGTGTGTTGATCAACAAAGAGAAGCAATGTGCCCTCCATGAACTTCATAGTTGCATTTTTTTTATCATGAAAAGACCAAGATTGCCTCTTTCTCTACCTCCACCTGATTAATTATTTGCATGGATTGTTAAATATATGGAGTGTTTCTGTTGATAAAAGGAAATGAATGAAAAGGGATTTCAGAATGACATTTCAAAGAAAAAGGAGATGAATTGATTGGTGGTGGATAAAGCCATTAACGATGATAACTTAGTTGTTTTCTTGCGCCTAGAAACCATGAAAATTTACAATGGGGTAAGGTCGGATGTGTCACCAGATTGATCTGATTCAGAAAATAAGTGTTCCACACATTCTTTATCTCATTGTTTGTTCTTGTTCATTTCTCCCTATGATTAATGGAGAGATTTTTCATTTACATGGTTGCCTTGGATTTTGATTTACTCAAAAGTCAAAACTAGTAATAGCATAGAATGGTATTTGCATTGATTTGCAAATCATTTGATATGACAAATTAATTGCTTCCAGGCTACATTGCACCATGAAACCTTAGAGGACACAAATTGTCCTTTAATGCTATCATGACTGTTACTTACCCAAGAATGTAATTATGAATGCCAAATGTCATTGAAATTTGAGATGGATCATTAAAACCCCACAGAATTCCTAGAGGTTGATGAAATGAAATAAACTGTATACGTATGGAGTAAATCAATTTAGGGTTTGCACTAGTGAAGAAGCCACACAATCTACTTCGGTAGATGATGTGTTGTCAAGAGGGGACATGATAGGTGGCTTAGGGATGCATAATGGGGAAAGGCTACATTACTAGGTTCTTTGAAAACAAGTGTCAAATTGCAAAAATATGGTTCAGGTATGGGTTTGGCCTAGGACTTGCCTAGGCTTCAGCCTGGACACCCCAAGTACCCTATAGGTCCTTTTGCCAAACCATGGGTGAACCTATATGGAACCCACATCAAAATCAGAAGAAACCCTAAGTGCTGCCTTTGTATGAAAATATGGATTTTTTTTTAAATAGAAACCCTCTTTATGTCAAGTGTCTCTTGGAATCCGCTCAAAAAAAACAAGTCAGTTGAAATCTGGGGAAACTTGTTGCTGATAACAGGTACTTTCGATGGACATTTAATAAAGAATTTGTTGTTGTTGCCACCGCTCTATTGAATGTTAATGCGACCTTGCTCTGCTCACCTAATGAAAGATTACATCTACTACAAGTAAGTCTGATGCTGCATAAAAACTGACTGTTGCTGATAACTGATGAAAATACAATTGCTATAAACTGGAAGCATGAAAATCAATTTCACTACCCTACTGCTGTGAAAAGAGTGAAGTATGAAGGCTTATTTATGCATTAAACAATGTCATTTCCAAAACCCCTGTCTTCTACATATATTAACTCTTTTTTATCTTTCAAAAGCTATTTAAAACTAAATTATCTAGAGTGGTCCCTTTATTCAATTTACAGGATGAAGTTTATATTAATGAAATAAATGTGCATGTCCAAGGGGTTGAGCTTAATTGGTTAATGCACTGAATTCTCATTGTGGAGAACCAAGTTCAAATCCTAATAGGGACATCTAATGAGGAGTTATAAGTTGTCACTCTTGGTTTTCCATAGTTGGCTTCTAAAGTGGAGGTGGTTTCTAAATAAGTGGATTTTTAAGTCGTGACTCTTGATCTTCCCTAGGTGGTTTCTAGTGCAGTTGCTTGAAAGGAGCTCGTATTAGTCTCATTTGAAGCTCATATGAGAAGAAGTGAACATTATTAAACGATTTCCAATATAAGAAAATTAATAAAATGGGATGGACAGTTATATTATATATTATATCTTAATATCATATACATTATTAAGTACAATATAATATATTTATATATAAATATAACATAGTATTATAAAATTATATATATACAAACCCATACCTGACCATGAACCTCAGTCAGGAACTCAGGGTAGAAGGGAATAAAATTTAAGAGAATTTTGAAGTCACATATGGAGAAAGATAGAGTATATCCTATGAGGAAAATATAAAAAATGAAAGGAGGGAGTGTAGAGATGTGAGGAGAAGAGCAGAATGCATAGTCTTAAGGTATCATGCATTGCAGGGTGAGAATTGTCAAAATAAATGTGTAAGGGGTGAGAATAAAAGATATATGTAGGTAGGAAGAAGCAACAATTTGAAGGGAATACAAAGATGGGATTTAAACTATGTTATCTATGATATTTTTAAAAAAAATCAATTATTTAATGATGAATGGTATTAGAAACATTCAATGGGTTGTCTTTCAAAATATTATACAAGTCCCAACCAACCACAACACATCCAACCATCCTCACAACTGAAGGCGGGTGCTGTCAGATGCAGCTTAAAATGGCATGGATCATATCCTGCCTTCACATATCAACGATATGTGTGCATCAAGGATAGTGCATTTTTGGCACTGCGAAAGAAAGAAGAGGAATACTTGCATCCAATAAAAATTAGCAATGACTAATAATTCATAAAACTATCAACACAATGCTCCACCTCTTTAGTGTAAAAGAAGGATTGTAATTGTGTTCTAATCAATACTACCAATCCACAAACAATAAAACTTTTTTCAAAATGACTCTCGCTAAAGCCTATCAATCTACTTTACACTAAAAAAATGACACTCAAATATGCATTGCTATTGGAGTGCAATTACTAGTATATGTGATTATTAGAGTGATGGGTAGACAACTTACTTCTAAGTTCTAACCATACAACAGTTACCAAATCCAGGGGGATCAGAATTTTTGGGACCAGCTAGATTTGTCTAATTCAGTCCACATTTCAATTCATATGGAATTTTTTACCTAACCTTTTCTAAGATTCCAGATTTCTGAATCTTTTGACTTCATGGACGAATTGAATTTTCTTAACCTGGTAATTATGAACCATACCAGTAAAATTTCACCAATATAGGTTGAATGACACTGCAGCTATTAAAGTGTTTAATTCACTTGTCCCTCCTTTCTCAATGATTATTTGATCACTCTAAATACGAAAAAATTTAGTATTAAATGTCTTTCATTTGCTTAGATATGGATTTATATACTATGCTGATTGCATAAGTCATGATGCTAATTCAACCTCATAACCTATGAGTTTCCCCTATTAAAAGTATTTATTTGTTTCAAATTTAATATAGCCAAGCATACCAACCTGGAGTTTTTTCTTCTAGCATTTGAGGACTTTCTGCGAAATCTACTGCGACCAACTTCCTTAACAAACAGTTTAGAATCACCCAATTCTGATCCACAAAGTTTTACAGCCTTTGAAACTGCATCGCTGCCTTCAAATTTAATAAAAGCGACCCTGAATAGTTACGAGAAGGCAAATTAAGAATTAGTATATAAGAAAGATCATCTCCATGTTATCAATTTTTCTTGGAAAAAAAAAACACCCACCTCCTAGAGTCTCCTGCCTGGATGTCCTTGGGAACGTGGATATCTTTGATGCTTCCACAATTCTCAAAATGCTTCATCAAGCTTTTCCGAATCTGAAACACATTTTATATATCAAGGTGACTAATCCAACCTAAAAATAACACAGTAGGAAACAGGTGCAAGATTTAACAAACTCACATCCTCCTCCTGTTGGCTCCTTTCTAATCCCCTAACAAGAACAGTGGAACCCAGCACATCCTTGTTGCTATTATTGCCATAGTCAGCTTACATTAGCAGGTAATCATTGATATAACATTTACCAAATATTTTATCATTTAACAATATTCAAACCTTGCGTCCATTAAAAAATCTGCAAGATCTAATAATACCTAAGGTTTTCTGCCAAATCCAGTTTAACATTCCGATTATGAAACATTTCACCATTTTTCTCCAAAGCCTGAAAAGTAAGAACCCAAACCCACAAAAAGGAATTAGGATTTATATTAAGTACCATGCATGTCACAGCTTTATAAAATTACAAATGAAGGTATGCATTTAAGAATACAATTTCAAACACCGATGAGACAACAATCAGTCTTCAGTGGAACTGTTAAGGTCATACAGGGAAAATTCCTACTTTTTCACAGAAAATCCGAGAGATAGATTTTTCAGAAAGAAGCAAATAGCGGATAAATAATAACAATGTAGGATAAAATACTTAAGTTAATAGGTTTTACTTAATTAAACAGTGGAACAAGCATGACTCAATTCATTAGAACAAAGATACGAAGACAAAGTCACAAGTAACCTATGTCACAAGGTTCGAGTCCATGTTCGTGTTTCGCAACAATAAAATTTGGAAAAAAAATCCTGATTAAATTCGCTTTCTACCGATTTGAATTTTTTAAAAATATAAATAATATACCCATAAAAATAAAACAATATTATATTAAAAATCTAATTTTAATATGTTAAATACAAATAAAATTAAAAAACAAATGAACATTATTTGAAAACAAAATATTAAAATATTAAATTGATTTAAAAATAAAAACAATCGCAACCCTAAGTATACTGCCCATGACTGGTAGTCGAAGAAAAAGCACATGCGGGTTTGAGTCCATTTGGTAAATCAAAATCAAAGTATACTTTGAAATTGTAACATGTCACTAAATATTCTAACCTTACAGAAGCTTCTCTAACGAAAATGTTAAAATCTCATAGATTCCCTAGCTCAAAATCTCAAAGACACCTGAATTGTTTGAATCTGCAAGCCCAAGCAGTCATCACGTCGGCAAACAAATTCAACATAGGCATCACAGATTATAAATACCTAGAGACTCATTTTTTTTTTTAGTATATTTTACTAGAAAAACCGACGCCCTACTCCGTACAAATTTTTCAGCAAACAAGAACGGGTTTTTAGGTTTTTTATTAAGTTTGCCAAATTTTGAACTTCATGGCCAAAATTCGGCAAACCCTACAACATAGCAAGTAACTAATCAAACACAAATTCAGAAGAAATTTATAGAGCCAAAGTCTACATCTTCTGAGATATTTTGTCATTTATGGAACCCTGCAGAATTACAGATTCCCACCAGAACATGTAACAAGCAGGAATCATTGTCCCTTTGTAGAAATGCTTAAATCCAATCAGGCAGATCTTTCATTTGGCAGAGGACAATCCTACCAATAAATGGAAATCAATTAGTAAGTTGTAGAAAAACTTCCTGCTGAATCCCATCCTTGGTAATGCACCTGAATGAGATTGGATTGTAAGATCAATCCATGCAAGTGGTAAAGATTATAGGAAAAAGAAGTTATATATTCAATGCTTGATATCAGCTGTCCGCAGTATATATTAATGTATGACTATCAATTGTATGGACATGATGTATGAAAATGCCATGGAAAGGGAAATGGTAGGCACTTGCAAATGACATTCCAAAGGCAATAAACAAAAATAAGGACAAATGCATTTCAAAAGTGGACACAGAAATTTATAAACTATATTCCACAACCTTGAGAGCAACGAAATTGTTGGTCTTGGTAAAGACTGCCATCACTAGCATTTGAATCAAGTATAATATGCTTCTAAGAATCACTCATATCGAATATATTTATCTATGAAGATAATATTCCAAACAACCAGTCAATATGCAGGAGAATTAGTCAATAAATGGCTTGTAAGAAGTCCAAAACAACTGTTCCCAAATCTGAGATGCATTTAACCACCTTTACAGCTGCTGCTTCTGTTGCAAATGTAACATGACAGAAACCTTTCATGGAACCATCAGCATTCTTAGCCATTCGAATATCAATCACATTGCCAACATCTTCAAAAAAACTCAACCTGTTCAATAAGATAAGTGAGATAATAGTTAACCAAAAGTTCAAAACCAGGAAAATACACATATAACAAGAAGGATGCAACAAAAGTATAACACCAGAATGATTTTAAAAACATAAATTTGCCATAGATAAAAACATACACATTGCGGCGGCTAATGGAGTAAGGCAGATTTCCCATAAACAGAATCTTACTTCGAGTAGCTACTGGTGTCTTTGGAACAGGTGCAAAAGACTGCAAAAAATGAATTACACAGCCCAGCACAATTATCATTATCAGAAACAGCAGGTGAGAAAGACTGCAAAAAATGAATCATGTAGCTCATTACAATTATCATTATCGGTCAGTAAAGGAACAGCAGGTGAGATGACATTAAAAAATGAATCACACGGCCAAGCACAGTTATCAATATCAGTCAGTAAAGGTAATAATGACAAAAGCATGCTGAATTCTAAAATTGTGTAAATTTTGTTCCTTAGCCTTCTGATTTCATAATTGATCGTCATTTACTGAGCCAAATTCTTCCAGATTAACCACTTCAGCATGCACTTATTAATCAAGAGAATCCTATTAATATTTAGAACTTGAGACAATGTGAAGAGCAGATTTGACCATATATGTATATCTGAATTATTCAAGCATATACTGCATTAACTTCCCACTGCTTTACATTTATCTTTATGCTTGTTTATGGTTATTACTTATTAGTTATTAGTATATCGATGTAGACTAAGAGATGCTATATAATCATAGATACTCATTGGCATGCTCCTTTGCACTTGTTTGTTTTACATATCCTATGGCCCATTTTCGGTCTTCCATGTACCTTAGTTCTTTTCTCCAACCTGTCACACCAAATTTTAGAGACAGGAGATCCATTTTAAGGATAACTGTAAATTAGAAACAATTTTCAGGGGATTTCGACTCCTGTTGCATACCTATATACAGCATATTGATTTATGTTATGTAATCAGCTATTTTTATGAAATCTCATATTTTCAAATGTTAAGTTTAGGTCATAGGCCCTCAGGAATGCTATGATTTTTTATTTTATAAACAAAACTATATATCCACTTTTCATTGCATAATGCAAAGGTTAAATCATGCATTGAACCATTGTGATCAAGGGCATTGTGCCCTCGCTGATCCATTGTGCTTGCAGGTTTGAATCTTCATTTTGAAGCTATTGGTGTTCATGTCGGTGATTTCATGCTCCAAAGCCTCATTGGGCAATGTGCTCATGGGCTTTGTGCCCCTACTAGGTTACCGAGCTCTCAAATTTGCACTATTCCTGTTAATGCAGTGTGCTCATGCTGAGGATGAGGTCTCCCATTGTGGCCTCACCTAGCTCAGCCCAGGCTAAAAACTCCATGCTACCGATCATTCATATATATATATATATATATAGCAAAAACCTAGTTATTAGTCAGATCGTTCAAAAGAAGAGTACACCAAAACAACATGCAAATATTAATGCTACCACACTTATAAGCTGCATAAAGCAAACAAAGGCATACAACAATAATCTGAACGTCAAACTTGAACACACAACTTATCAGTAATTTTTTAGTTTTCTTGGCAATTAGGAGAATTTGTGGTTACAAGGATAAGAACTAACATCATCTGAGGTCCATGGTGTGTAGAGATACAACCTACAGTACCTAATGCCATTCACCTTGCCTCTAGCTCCCCTGACCCTTTGAGATTGACCTTGTGGCATCGAGAATGTTACACTCAATAATGTTAAAGGGTCCACTTACATGACATGGGCCTAACTTAGAAGTTGAAAATACTGTGTTCACAACTTCTTCATGTCTTCACTTAGGGTTCCCATTAGATTGAGAAGCATATTTTGCAAAAACTGCGAGAGGCTTCCCAAATGACATTGTAAATTTTGTACCTAAAGATGTGGCTTTCACTGGACAAGGAAGAGATATACAAGGAAGAGGAAGCCAATGTACTAGTAGGGGCCAAAAATGAACCTCATCACAATAATGATGAAAGAAAAGTTGTTTAGAAATAGTCCACCTCAGTTTAATAGAGAAGAGTAGTCATCAGATCTTGTAGTAGATGTAGAGCCTGAAGATGACCCTCGCTATTCTGAAGCAAAACAAGAGAAATCTAATGATGACTTTGATTAGCCCTTCAATAAAGACCCCATAAGTTAAAAGGGGTAAAAGGGATTTGAAATTAAAAGATAATATACAAACAGTGGAAAGCTTGCAAAGATGTAAATATTAATAAGTACTCAGAATGATTTGTGGGAAAGAGAAGAATTTTGCTCGGTGGAAAGGTAGTTGAACTGATTAGTCATAGTTGGAAATGCTTTAAAAAGCTTTGCGGAACATTGGAAGAAGGTTGGCTTTTGTACATTTGAAATTTCAAATAGAAGAAACACTGAATTCTCTGCAATTTTCTGTAAGTTTGCTGATCCAGAGTGCAGTACAGCCCGTACAGATTGGTTGTGATCTAAAAGGCATTTGTACTTGGTAGACATATGTATTAACTCCATTTTTTATTTGATTTGGAAGGTTCATGCAGATGTGGTGTGGTGGTGTAAAGCTAAAATGGGGGTTTTATGGTTTGTTGTCTTTGGAAGCATTTCTCTGGTTAAGAGTTGTGGATTCTGAGGTTTTGTAGGCTGGTAAAGGTCTGTAATTTGAGATTTAAGGTTGAGAAGGTGTTTAGAGTGCACTTGCTTTGAAAATTAGGCCTAATTGGCTTAAGGGGACAGTGTTGCAGCATTGTTTTGGAGGTGTTGGTCCAAAGTGACCTAATGTGCTTTTGAGATATGTTTTGTAAGAAGGTAAAGGGTATTTGAAATGACCATTGGTTTATGGGTTTGAGATTTTGTCTGCAGGTTGTAGAAGGAAAAGCTAGTTTGGAACCTGCTGTGACCTTTTCACACATCGCCCCATTGCAAATGGGGACCCCCTTGTTTTTTTTTCTTTTTGGGGATTTGCCTTGGCATCACAACTGCTAATCACCATTTTTCTTTTACAATGAGGAGTTAGAGTTTTTGCGTGGTCATCAAAGTTAGTTGGGAAAATCATGACTGAAACAGTGTCTGGACATCGTCAAAGTGCTCAGAAGCCCGGAGGACAAAGAACGCCATTGCTTTGGGTCAATTCTGACACCTCCTATTTTTGTGGGATTTTATTTTTTTGCTTTTTTGCTTTTTTGATTTTGGCACTTTGGGACCAATCCGGGAAGCAGCTTTTTTGGCCTGCTTTTTGCTTTTTTAAGCATTTTTGAAAGTTGACCTAGGATTGGATCCCTTGGGTCATGGCAACAACGTTCCTATCTTCAAAATCAAAATTTGTGTCTCCAAGTATAAAAAGCAAGGTAAAATCTCCAGACAAGGTTTTGTTCCAGATGAACATGAAGTGTTGAGCAAGAAATTCACCTAAGTGTCAAACATTGTCAAGCCAACCTTGAATTCCGCCCAAGGTAGAGATGGCATGAGGTTGATGAAGTTCGCCCAAGGAAGAGCAATGTCCAAGGAAGTTCAAAGCCCGCCCAAGAGGAGATGGCAGAAATTTGGCAAAGTCTGCCCTAGCTCAAGAATGGATGGCAGGCACATGGTCAAGTCCGCCCAAGAGGAGATGGTAGAGATCAAGCCAAGTCCACCCAAGGGAAGTGCATCATGTCCAAGCCAAGACAAAGTCTGCCCAAGGGAAGTGCATCATATCCAAGCCAAGACAAAGTCCGACCATGCTTGTCCAAGAGAAGGCAAAGTCCACCCATGCTTGTCCAAAGGAAGAACAAAGTCCGCCCTAGCTCAAGAATGGATGGCAAGACAATTGTAAACTCTGCCCAAGAAAGATGCAAGCTAAGCATGAAGTCCGCCCAACACTTGGGAACATTTGGCATGACAATCACCAACTCCGCCTTAGCAAATGAGCAAAGTGGCACAATAACTATGAAGTCCGCCAAGGAAAACTCATAAAATTGGCTAAGTGTTGATACCTTGGGGAGAAAAACTTTGAAAATTGGCTAAGTGTTGATACCTTGGAGAATAAAATTTCAAAATTTGGTTAAGTGTCAAGGAAATTCCCTAAGCAATGAGCAACTCCCCCGAACATGGCCAACCAATCATGAAGTTTGCCAAGGCTAAATTGAAGATGTTCAAGACACAGCCAAGTCCGCCGAGGAGAAATGAAGGAAGATGTCTTGCCAAGTCCAAAGTCCCAAGAATGGCCTGCTGATCATGAAGTCTGCCCAGCTAGCAAAAAAAGAATTGGCTTGCCAATGAGGAAGTCCATTCAAGCATAATAGAAAAATGGCATGACATGTGCCAAAGTCAGCCAAGGTTAGAAACAAACATGGTAAAATTTGCCAAGAGGAAACAAAAAATGGCTAAGTGTGGATATTTCCTATAGCAAAAGAATCAAATTTTGACTAAGTGTTGGAAAGAAAACTGGAAGAATGAAGAGGGGAATAAAGAGGAAAAGTAAAGAGGAAATGAATAAAATCCTTGTCCAAGGATGGAATCTGCCCTACTTAGCACAAGCCAAATTCAGAATTGAAGGCAAATCCACAAGTTCATTTGAGCATAGAGATGGCCAAAACCTTGGCTAAGTGTTGAATGGTCCACATGAAGGTGTTACAAAATGAAATTGAATAGCCAAAATTTGGCTAAGTATGGGAAATACTTCACAGAGAAAGTTCCAATTTCCTCCATGCCTGGGAGTTCTCCAATTCAGGCCTTGAAGAAGAATTTCAGCAAATTAGGAAAAGAAAAAAGTTTAGCCACTTTCAAGTCACAGACATCTACTCAAAGGGAGCTTGAGACCCTCAAAATTTAAATAGAAGTGCAAGGGCAGTGGAGTGGAAAGGCAGGAAAGATATTCTAAGGCAAGAACATGGAAAAAGAACAAAGTGATCAAGGGGGGACATCCAACATACTGAGATGCGCCTCGTCATCTTCCAACCAATCAAATTGTTCCAAGTTAGCATGTCTAGGTTCAATGAACCTGACACTCCATAATGCAACAACTTTCTATTTTATTGTTGGTTTATATTTAGCAAAAGGACAAGTGTCCCAAATGTAATTTTCTCATTAGTCGAGAGGTAGTTAGTTGTGACAAACCCTAATTAGGGTTTTATTTTGTAATCTCAGCCATTGATTTGAAATCAATCTTGGCCATTGAATTGTATTCGAGGAGCCTATAAATTGAGCTCACCCCTCATTTGTAAAACATGGGAGCATGTTGCAAAACATGTTGAGATAAGTAAATTGTTGCTTACGACTGCCAAAGTAAAAAGTAATGCATTGTTTGAATTGATGGTGATTACTTCTCTTATTTTGGAGTTAGCATGGTTCTTATCCCTCATCATAGTTTAGATTTTATTTCATGTATGTTAGATGAATGAAAGATTTGATAGTATGGATTGGTGAAACTCTTGCTCATACTTTCTTTGAATGAATGATTTTTGTTCAATGCATAAAGTTAGCCTAAGCCTATATTGTGGATGTTTAACTTTTGTCTAGATAAATATTGTTCGATTTGATGGTAGTTATTCATGATGTGAAAATCATAAGCACACCCCTTGAAGATTGCACCCACTTTGTGTAGTTGTCCTAGCATGGCGAAGCAAAGCATGGTTATTGGTTTCACCAAGTCAATACCGTCTCTTGAATTCTTAGGAGTAGATTAGAACTTCTAAACCCTTATCTCCTTTTCAGTTTGCTTGAAGTCCATGATCCAAGACCCAAACAATAGAGCCTCGTTGTCTATACCTTCATTGTGAATTGAACGAGCCTAGCGTAAGTCCCTTTGTGTATTACCAGCATATCACAACGTCCATTGAGCTTATCCACACGTCAAGCCCTGACAAAAGAAACCTTGGAATCGCCATATGATCTTCTTGCAATCTTAGCATATGCGGTGATTTTGTTCAAGAGAGGATAGAATGTCTTTGGACATTTTATTCTATGTCCGGTGGGTAATAAAACGCACACCAACAGAACCCTACAAGGAATGGTGAGTAATTGGTGAATAGAACTCCTAATTGAGATATTGGTGATTGAAGGTTGTTTGAATCTAATCATATTGTGATTGTTGGATGGTTTACCTCCCTGCTCTACATCACTCAAATATGGTCACTTGTCTCCATCGGTGTAGCCATGGACTTACAGTCCATAATCCCAAATCTTCTCAGTATATCTACAGTGCATTTCCCTTGACTTAGGAAGATCTCATCAGGTCTCTGCCATACTTCTAGTCCCAGGAAGTAATGCATAAGACCAAGGTCCTTCATCTCAAACTCGAAGGCTAACTCATTCTTACATTGAACAATGAGCTTCTCTGTTGCAGTGAGAAATAGATCATCAACATAAAGGACCAAGATCAAGGCCTCACCATCAACAATCTTGAAATAAAGGTTGGAATCTGCATCCATTTTCTTGGGCAAACCCCAGCTCCTAAAAGTATCCCATCAAAATCCCTCATACCCTTTAGGGGTGCTTGTTTAAGCCTTCAGCCACTAAAATCCTGCACATGGGACTCATGCCGCCGGATCACCAACCGTTTAAAACAAGCTGATCTCCGCTACTTATAAATCACAGTGCGAAGTGCGTTGGCATCCGTTTGATGCTTTAATATGCCAATTTGACCATATATCATCGATCAAATTCGATGTCTGTTGGGGAACAAATGTCTCCTCATGTTCACCATTCCATCAACTAAAGAGAATCCTCTACCCACGGAAATCTAGCCTTATGTTTCTCCATCCTGCCCTTCGACCATGGTCCCTATGCGATCCATTTTAGAAGTCCACTCGAAACGCCAGATCAGGACAACCATATCATTTCTTCAGTGGTGAATCCTCTTCGTCGCCCAGCATCCCATACACACTTCTTCGTCCTCCTCATAACTAAAAGGCTCAGAATCAATGATGTGGCTCATCAATGCCACATAACCTGGGAACTTCTGAGGTCTCTTGGTCTCCCAAAAAGTGCCTCGAGGAGCTGCATATCTTTTTGCCTCCTGCATGGTTTTTCAAGCCCACAAGGGCCTCTTCCAACCTACGGCAATATCTATAGGCCCCTCAGTTGGTTCTATAGGATCAACTAGATCAATAGTCTCAGCCGGTTCGTCAAACTCCCTCTGAATGGAAAGAGTATAATCGAGGGATGAATCCATATCCTTTGGAGCCTCTTGCTCCTCACTATCCATCTCCATGTAATACCCTTTAGATCTCCTGAAAGATACCTCCTCTTCAAAGGAGGCATCCCGGCTGATCTCAATCTACTTCTGCCCTAAGATGTGTATTTTGTAAGCCTTTGAAGACTCACTGTAGCCCACAAATGTACCCTTCCTACCTGAATGGTCCAGTTTTGTTCTTTTGTCCTGGGGCACATAAATGTACACAGGAAAGCCAAATATCCTCAAGTGACTAACCTCAAGCTTCACACCTGTGAAGGCCTCCTCTAGAGTCATGTTCTCCAATATCCGATGAGGACTTCTATTCTGAACATATACATCAGTTCTAGAAGCCTCTACCCATAGGAAACTCTGCAAACTCTGATCATGGATCATAGCCTTAGCTACCTCTACTATAGATCTGTTCTTTCTTTTAGCAACTCCATTTTGCTGAGGGTTGTACGGAACACAGAACTCCCTCTTGATCCCTGCCTCAATGTAGAAATTACGAAATCCTCCAGAAGTGTACTCCCCTTCATTATTTGAACTCAGAACCTTAATCCTCTTCCTGGACATGTTCTCAACTTGTTCCTTGAATTCTCGGAATCTATCAAGGACTTCCTCAGACTCCTTGGATTTCAAGAAGTAAATCCAAGTCTTTTGAGAATACTTTGTGAGAGACCTAAGAACAACAATAATGAATTGATGCTAAAATACCAAAAATAACTCTTGCAATCAGGTGCAAAACATCAAATATTACACACACAGATCAATAGTTTTCACCAGTTTAAACCAGTCGATCCCAATAACCTAGTAGTATCAATCTCAGTTCAATGGTGTCACATTCAAGATAATCAATACCATCAGAATACTCTTAATTGGTGTGATCTCGATCTGCTTGTACGACCTCTTCTTCTTCTTGGCCCTCTATGATATATCCCTCCTTCATTACGAGTGTTTTCTTATATGGTGCAATGCCAAGGGACGTGACTTCTAAATGGTTTTGTTCTTTATTCCCAATGCATCTCTTCATACGCAATTAGTGGTTTTTAGTGTGCAACTAATATTTTTGTATCCTCCATAGTCTTGACTACGTGCTTGTGTTATATGTTGACCTCCTCATTCTTCAGTCGCGTAGATACCTTACTACTTATCGATCCTTGCTTAATCTGTCATTAGAGTACCCAGGTTAGTCATGAGAATGTTCTATACTATAGTACAAGTCTCCCCCTCTTGTTTTTTGCTTGTCCTCAAGCAACTTATAACTCTTTCCTTAATGTTCTTAATCTCTTGATATTCTTGTCTGCTATACCTGTCTTATCCTGGGAAAAAATTGTAACATCTTGTTACATTTAATCTCTTTCCAGGCCTTTTTGATACCTCATTCTTAAGTGTATCCAACCTTATAATCTTGGGAAAAGGTTGTAACATCTCTTCCCAAGCCTTCTGGATACCTTACTCTTAAGTGTACCCAGCCTTATAATCCTGGGAGCAATTTTCCACTTCATAGGCCTTATGGATACCCTATATTTTGGTGTATCCATCCTTAAGATCCTTGAAAGAACCTTGGCTCTGCCCAGGACTTATGGATACCCTATTTGGGTATGTCCATCCTAATTCTTATATGCATTCATCGTTGTAACGTAATATTCAAAGGATGTTCTTGTGCAAGGGAAATGACTTATTAACTTATATTGAAAATATTACATACAATAGTTAGTCTATTTCTTGTTCTAGTCAAGGGGCATTATGTTTTTCCCTCCATAAATTTGTTTATCTTTAAATGCCTTAATAGTTTCTTCCTTTTCCCATGTGGCATCTTCTTCAAGGAGTCCTTTCCATTTGATTAGAGACTCAATAATGATCCTATTCCTCAATTTCCTTTCTCTGGTGTCTATGATAAATTTTGGTTCTAAGGTAAGCTGTCCTTCATCGTCTAGAGGAGGTAACTCAGTACAAGGGATGACTTGCTGCTCAAGGACCTTCTTAAGCCTGGATACATGGAAGACATTATGGATCTTGCTATGCTCATTTTCAGAATGGTTCGAATGTATTTCTCTCCTTGGAATGGTTCTTTCATGAGCATTATTGTTATTCATGTTTTGAAGAGCCTGGAGAATCAACTGATTGGTTTTCTCAAAAAATTTCGTTGGTTTGTTCCATGAAGGTTCTAAGCTCTCGAGCCAACTGTTCAACCATAGTTCCCTTTCAATGGTAGGTTTGCATTCACTTTTCTTCTACAGGTTGGTAGGAAAGATACTCTGATACCATTGTGAGAGATCTATGAACAGCAATAATGAATTGATGCTAAAATACCAGAAATAACTCTTGCAATCAGGCGTGAAACATCAAATATTACACACACAGATCAATAGTTTTCACCAGTTTAAATCAGTCGATCCAAATAACCCAATAGTATCAATCTCAATTCAATGGTCACATTCAGGATAATCAATACCATCAGAATACTCTTAATTGGTGCGATGTCGATTTGTTTGTACGATCTCTTCTTCTTCTTCAACCTCTATGATATATCCCTCCTTTACAACGAGTGTCTTCTTATATGGTGTGATGCCAAGGGACGTGACTTCTAATTGGTTTTCTTCTTTATTCCCAACACATCTCTTCATATGCAATTAGTGGTTTTTAGTGTGCAACTAATACTTTTGTATCCTCTACAGTCTTGACTACGTGCTTATGTTATCTGTCGACCTCCTCATTCTTCAGTCGCGTAGATACCTTGCTACTTATCGATCCTTGCTTAATCTGTCACTATAGTACCCAGGTTAGTCATGAGAATGTTCTATACTATTTGAATGCATATATATATATATATATATATATATATATATATATATATATATGTATATATTATTGTATATCTAAATATATTAAATATCTATACATTATCCTTCGATACTCCTTTGTGATGGGGACATCACATAATCATCGATGAAAGTCACATAGTACCAGAATCCACTCAGTGACGCCACAAACATCGGTCCACACAAATCTAAATGGATAAGATCTAAGATCCCCTTAGATCTACTGTCACTACTCTGGAAGGAACTCTTGGTATTCTTACCAAGTGCGCATCCTCTACAGATTCCATCATGCTCTATACTGAGCTTCGAAAGACCGGTAACCATCTTCCCCATAGTGGGAAGAGCTCTGTAATGTAAGTGAGCAAGTCTCCTATGCCATAGCTCACTCAGACTAATAGAGCCATGTAATAATGCCTGAACTAGTCGTATTGACAATCTGTATAGGCTCTCCTAGCAAATACCAATCACACGAGCTGAATTTATGCTAGATTTCTTGGGCCATGCAAGAACCTTTCCTTCAAAGAAGGCAACCTTGTAGCCTTTGTCTTCCAAGGCTGAAATGGAGACAAGGTTCCTTTTGATCCCTAGTACGAACAAACATCACTCAATTGAAGAGGGATACCAGAGTCTAGCTGGAAGGAAGTAGCCCCAACTCCCTTCACAGCATAACTAGCATCATCTCCAGTGCCAACTTGAAAGTGGAGACTCTTTTCCTCTAAAGTCATGGTCTCCCTCTGTATACATAATGCCCAAGCCACCATATCCTGTCAAACTTCATTCTCCACTCATCCATTTAATTTTGTGGCAAAGATGGAATAAGAATCCTTCTAAATGCGTCTTTTTGGAGTATCCTGAAACACTCACATGAGGATATGCCGTCAAGTAATGGGGTGGTGAGAAACATGTTGCTTTAGCTTTGGTACAATCTCGAGGCATAGTACAGTCCCTTGGCATACTTTTGTGGCTTGAATATGAAGATCCTTCTTTTTCGATTCTGGAACAGAATCTGCTTTTTTGTCTCTATTTCTCTTGAAGATGCCTCTTTTTCCTCCTCTTCCTTTGCCTCTTTCTCTAGTAGCATGTGCAACAAGAACTTGACTTCAATGTTACCCCAAGTTTCTTGGATGAGGATGGCAGGGGACGGCAGGACGAGTCTCCAAGTTTCCAATTTTTCAGGCCAAATTTGGGGACAGCGGGGGGACGGCTATATAAAATATAGAAAAATTTAAAATATATAGGGAAACTTTAAATATTCATATGAAAACTTGGATAAAGCATGCATATATACATTATAGTAACTTAGCATATAACATTTGTGTTACGAATTCATTGTCAATACTCAATATGCATTCAAAATTCAAAATTCATTATGTGATATTAAACATAGTACACTGCTGTCGTCCCCTATTCCTAGGACGTTTCCGGAATGGGGACGGGGGGGTTTAGACCCGGGGACGCATCCCTGGGTAACACTGCTTGACTTTCTTCATTATGGGAATCTCACCCATTTCCTCTTGCTGCCAATCTAGTTTCTTCCTGAATACAATCAGCCCGTAGACGATCAAACTTGGACAACTTGGATCTCCCACTGATGCTCTTAATGAAAGGTTCCCAAGACTAGGGAAGACCATTGAGAGCCAATATAACAAGATCTCTATCTGCAACAATATCCCCAATAGTGCTCAACTGATCTCTCAAATCAGAGATCTTCATAAAGAATGAAATAACTGACTCACCTCTAGCCATTTTTACATGATGGAGTTGTTGTCTCAAAGCGAGGGCTCTACTGATATTGTTGATCTCATATAGTCCATTTAGTGCATCAAACATTTCTTTAGTTGTCTTCATCTTGAAGATGATCAGTACTAGGTGATCCTTCACAGAGTCTATCATGATCTTTCTAGCCTTCGTACCATTTTTCTTCCCCCAGATTTTCTCTGAGTCTTCTGACGGCTCAGGCATATCAACTTCTACGAATTCTAGAAGATCATTCTCTTCTAGGGTAAAGAGTACCTTAAACTTCCAAGAGTTGAAGTTTGAAGCCCCATCAAGTCTATCTTCTACCCTGACATCGGTCACCGTCTTCTTTTTCCGACTAACTGTCCTAAACACATAACTGTCTTCCACACAACCCGGAATTATGCTTAGTCAAATCTGATCAGTTTTCTTGAACTTGCTTTGATACCATGTTAATTTTTAGATCAAATATGAATAGTAAGCAAATATAAACACAGAATAGTGGACACAATATTTTTATCCTGGGAAAACCCTTCTACTCAAGGGAGAAAAACCCAGCAAAACTTTACTAATGATAGTCCAACTACAATAGTGCAAAAAAAAGCACTTGAGTATCAAGCCAACAATAGGCAGAGTACAATAATACAACCCAGCACTGTCACATGATAAGTAGTGCTCTTCCTTAAGTCTTCTATGGTAGCGAACTTCCTTCTTGATCACAAAAGAGCAAAATGAATGTAGATGTTTAAATGAGGAGAGTCTCTCTCCTACTTATACAAATCCAGGAGTAAGTTGGGCGTCATTCTTCACTTGAGCCGACCCAGCAATATTAATAACTGTTTATTATTAGGCCGACTTGTCTTCTGGCTTATATGTGAATTCTTTCGGGGTAATACCTCCCGAAGCTACCCAAAACATCAACAAATTTGCATAGTTTGTTGGAGTGAGTTATATCTTGTACATAAATAGAGTTATGTCTGTTGCTACAAAATGCCGATAAAGATGAATATTTCTGATATAGGTGTTGTCGTTGATATAAAATTAAACAGTTGAAACACCCCCCAAAGGTACCTCAAAATCATAAATAAACCGCCCAGCTTGTAAATGACAACAATATACCTCAATGTTTGATGAATATTTTTCTGTTACAGGTCTATAATTGTTCTATGAATATGCTGCAACAGGTCTGGGCAGTAAGCAATTTCTCAGAAAACTTCATCAAATCATACACACCACACCCAGAAGAACACAAGCTAGAACAATGCCTCAAAACAGTTCCAATTCGCACCATATCCCATTAGAAGATGAATACATCAATCAAGATATGGATTTCAGACATATGCAGGTCTGATATATTTTTGAAAATAACAAGTACAACACCCTTTCAGTCAACCAAACTTCATTAAAATGCCAAAACTCGGTGCCAGAGTAATGGAAGAGGATTTAGCAACCCTAGGCACCACCAAACAGCACAAAAATCATCTGAAAGTTATTAGAATCACTCCAAAATATTTGCATTTAGAAAACAACAAAAGCCTCATCATACAATCCAAAATCTGAGACTGCTTGAATTTCAATGGTGATTACTGGATGAAATCCAGAAATCACACCCAAACCAGTTAGGGATTATCTCTCAAATCCAAAACTAGCAATTTGTCTCCTTTATTTTGTTTCATTTTCCTTTTATTGTTTACTTGGTCATGTAAGCTAACTTGGGCACACCTTTTGCTTTGTTTCTTTCTCCATTTTGCTTCAATTGCATGCTATTTTGGTGCCTAGTGGAGCTTAGGTGCTCATGTTGCTTTTTCGTGGAACATTGGTTCATTAACACCAAGTAAAAATTTTAAGATTTAATGCCAACAAAAATTTTTAGAACACCAAGTGGAACTTTTGGAAATTGATTCCAGGTGGAACTTTAATTGATAGGGACCAAGTTGTGTACGTTTCACATGGCAATGCCAAGTAGAAATCCAACTTAAGTGAATGTTTGGCACCCATGTTTCTTTTTGGTGGAGGCTTCAACAAGACAAGCTGAAAAGTAGAAGTTTAGACATGACAACAATGTCAAGATAGCCGCATTTCTTGGTTTGTAGTAGAGAAATCTCCATCCTTCACCAACTTAGAGGAATTTTCAAATGATTATGCCAAAAATTTAAGCTTCTTTAAAATTTCTTTTATTTTTCATTTTCAAACACTAACCTTGATGAATTTTCCTCTTCTTATTGCATTTATTCTTTCTAAAGTCCATTTCCTCATGATGAACCCTCAACTTATTCTGTCAAACTTCTATCCCTACCATTCACTACATTCTCCAGTAAAAATAAAAAGAAAAAGCAGCTATTTTCTAGATAGAAACATTTTAAATATAGAAAGTTTGGTTTCTAGTAGACATTGAAACTTCTCTTGAATCAAGGATTTTCCATAGTGACAACTTGGTGCTTGAAAGACAACCTCCTTATATGACCCTATCACAATGTGTTGGAGAAAATTTTCCTTTAACTCAATCCTTCCTTCCTCTGCCCATGCTAGAGCCTTCCTAGAATTCAAAGCTTCATAATTGATGAGGACATACCAAAACCTAGGGGCTTAGCAATATGACATGAAAGATAACATAGTTGGCATTGATGTGACAAGAACGAATTGGCCTTTGGCTATAAACATAATTGAAAGCAAACTTCTCTAGGGCACAAAAGTTGGTACTAACAACATCAATACTATAAGTATAAATCGTAAACATGGTAAGACCAATTTCTAAGCCCATTCCTTCAAGTCACAACACTTAGTTACTGAGGTACAGTTGTTTCCACTTAGGAGAAAAGCATTTTGTGGGGAGTGTACACTAAGTGTTTTGCTATACTTGAGTCCTGTGGTAACTGTGAAGGGATCTCATCAATAGTGGAAATGTTGACACTGATTTTAGTATGGGACTGAAAGCTTTTTAGCCTTGACCAAAAGCTTATTTTTATTTTGTGTGGCATTGCCATCAGAGTCATCAATTCTTGCTCAGATGACCTCTTTTTCTACTTTTGCATCACATTGCCATCCGAGACATCCTTTCTTGCTCAAGCAACCTCTATTTTCTCCTTTTATATTACATTGCCGTTTGAGTTTGCAGAGTATGCTGAGTTGACAGTGATTTTGTCCTATTGTGAGTGACTCTAAAATTGAATTAGCTGACTGCATCAATTATTTCAAGAAACAGGATAAAAGCAACTTAATTGAAGTTTTATCTTTATAGGTTGTCTATGCTGGCTGTGAATCTCAACTGAATATCAATACTGTGAGTTTTGGCAGCACTATTTGAATTTTCAACTTTTCATTTTGCAAGATGTTGAAATATCATTGTCTTTGATCTTGATAACTATTATTCCTTTGACTTAGAATCATAATCTCTGCTGGGACAGTGAATTATTTAGCAATGTTTCAATTCTTAACAGATCATCCTTCAGTTAGTGCATGTTTATACATTTGCAATTTCCATTTTGATGATTATGTCTCAGAAAATACCTTTGTTTCTGAACAGATAATCCTTTGAATCTGGTTAGTGCATGTTTATAGATTTGCAATTTCCATTTTGATGATTATGTCTCAGAAAATACCTTTGTTTCTGAACAGATAATCCTTTGAATCTGGTTAGTGTATGTTTATGGATTTGCACTTTCCTCTTTGATGATGCATCCTTTGGTGTCTCAGAGGATACTTTTGATCCTTGTGCAACACAGATTATGTTTACATGTTTCATTGAGGTTAAGTTTTACAAATAGGGTATTTGAGGGTCCAATAAGGATGAAGTATTATGAAAATTCCCGATAAGAGTAACAAATGGGGAAGTGGCAAGTTGCTTGAAGAGAAAAATAAAAGATGTTAGAAAATTTTATTGATGAATAAGGCCCACTTCATCGTCCTGCTATTTACTATCAAGTGTTAACAATATTGAATCAATACAACTGGAGAAAGGTATTCATTCTAATGCTTGGTAATGTGACATCGACACACCTGTATGCTTAGGAGGATGGCTATTTATTATTTATTAATAAAAAATGTTCATTTTTTCAAGAAAAAATCAAAAGCATAAATCTTCCTTCTCAAAACAACATTAGAAAAACTTGGCCCTTAATTTAAAGTGACTATAAACCGAACAACTTACAAAAGTCATTTCTTGTCATAAGAGTTTTTGATAGATCAAGACTTCTTTATCCATAATATGCTTTCACAAGAGACTTGTGCCTATGTTTACCTATGCCAACATACCTAAAAGGAAAGTGGTTTTCAAGCAAGTAAACAATGATATGCAATCCAAGAAACACAAAATATACAAAATAATAAACTAAAAACTAGAATAATATCTAAAAATAAAAAAATTTAAACTTTCGACAATCAAAAAGTGGAACAAAATAATCGAACTTCAAAGTTAAAATACCTGATCTTCCTTAGCTTCTTCAACAAACACCTTTTTGCTTGTTTCTGGAGTCTCTTCGGAAGATATAACTTCATCTTCTGTTTTTTCTTCAGAATCCTTAAAATAGAAAAAAAAACAAAGATTTAACTTCAGAAATAATTTAAAGTTGTAAACTTCCCTTTCTCATTACTAGCCTTCTAATCACACTCAACTTCAGACAGTTTAAACCATAACATATCCTGATGACTTCGACAATAATTTTTTTTGCTAATTCTGGGTCTACATTGGCTATGGTAAAACACACAGTTAACAACTGTACACATAAACAGCATACCAAAATTTGGCATATACTTTAGATAAGAACTATTCCAAGATAAATGTGTTTAAGAGAAAATGAAGGAATGTTGGGTGGCAAATGGATGTAGTATTGTCATGGATGGGTGGATGGACATTAGGCATCATCCACTCATCAATATCATGGTTGCATGTTCAGAAGGCCCATATTTTCTTAAGGCAATTGATTGTTCAAGGTATCGCAAGGATGCCAATTTTAGTTTCAGATCCTCAAGGATGCTATTGAGGAGGTTGGGCCACAAAATGTGATCCAAGTAGTGACAAATGCGGCCCATTTGTGCAAAGTTGCAGGTAAATTAATCGAGGCAGCTTATAGACATATTTGGTGGACTCCCTGTTGTGTGCATGCCATGAATAATGCACTCAACGACTTGGGAAAGATTAATTGGATTAAATAAGTGATTGTCAAGGATTGTTAAGGATTGGGGGTCAAGAGTACCTCATGAAAAATACCAAGTTAAGGTGGAAGGACAAAAATTCAACTCTGAAAGGAAAAACAAAGGGATCGGCAAGGTTTTGGGGAATCAAGGAAGGTATGAAAGAGATACATGAGGAAAGGAAAGTCCGCAAACCCAACTTTGACAAATACTTAATGAAAATAAGTTGGAGATCCAAACTTCACGAGGAACCAAATGACAATAAGTTGGAGATCCAAACTTCGCGAGGAACCAAATGAGGTATCTTGGTTAGGGATGGTCCAACTCCCTGCTCCGAAAAAAAAATTATCAAAGATCGGGATAGCAGGGCAGAGATGGAAGGGGCACAACTTGGCAGAAGACAAAGGGCTAGGGCATTTTAGTGAAAATGATCAGGGATCATGAATGTGATGGGAGCAATATCAGTGGAGGAAAAATTTCGATACGAGGAAAAATTTCGATATCCGAACAATGAAATTTTTCTAAGGCATAATGGCAAGGACATCAAGAAGGGGGTTAAAGAAATGACATCAAAGGAAACCTCAAAAATCTACAATTCCAACAAAACATAGGAAACACAAAAAACACCCCACACTTAGAATTTTCACAAAGTTGAGCGAATTTTTGGCTTTAATAGCACATGTAGGGGTTCATACTTAGGAAAAACACAGAAATGATGGCCCATATAAACACATTTCAGATTGATTATAAACAGGGTGGAAGGAATAGAAGTGAACAAACTAAGATGAATTCAATGACAAATTTTAAGACTAAAATACTGACTTCCAACAAGCTTTGTTGGGGGATTGAATTGATATGCTTTGACCAAATGAGATATTGACTTATTAGCACTTCTAAACAACACAAATCATTGACTGAATTGATATGCTTCAACCAAGGTCTCATTGTGCACCCAACATTATCAGCAGTGGATATATTTTTCCTAGCATATGAATCGTGCAGACAATGAGATGTAGTTTGCTGAATGAGTGAAAAATCTGTTATCTTCATTTCCAAACTGTACATGGTCTTATTATATATACGATTCTGGTTTCCAAGTGTTCAATCAATGATTAGCTGAGGTACATATCTTAATCGATTAATATTTTTGCAATAGGTTTACTCGCACCTTTTTCTCAAGATTATTTCTTACGCAATAAAATGAAATTCTGCTCAACAAGAGCAAATATGTCTTTTAACTTCCCTACAAATAATAAGTGGGTCCCTCAACATTCCTTAGATCTTGTATCTTGATTGATATTTTTGGCCAAAGGTTTAGAAACAAAGTAATCATGTGAAACTGGATTTCTGAAGTAGCTTACTTTCGATTTATTATCCTTTAATAGATTTTATTGATATAAGGGAAATATGATTTCAATAGATATAAATATAGAAAGGGATTTTTTTGTAGTGTAGGATGGGAATACGTATCAAATTGAGAACAAGCTTAATTTATGAAATTAGCCTATTCGACATATGCTGGTCCTGCTCATATTGGAACCTTACAAGTAGCTAGTTCTTTCAAAAATGGGCATGCCATTATGCATGCTCCTCTAAGAGAATATTAATTATTATAATATATTCTATGTTAGAATGTATAGGAGATTTTACTGCTGCAACAGCAGGCATAGTAGAATGTCATGTACTAGCACCTTGTACCTTTTTGTCACAATTGTTTTTTGGGCAATAAAATCAAGTTCTGCTCACCAAAAAAAATCTTTTATATTACCTATGAAAAATAAGTGGGTCTCTCAACTTTCTTTAGTAAGTGCCATTCACTATTAAATACATATTTGGATTTCATGAAGGGGAAAAAAATAGTTGCAATACCTGTTGACTTCAAATAACTTTTGTTATAAAATTTATTATTTTTTTCATACTATCATTGGGTACCAATAGCATATGGTTTGTCCCACATGGAAAAATATTAATAATTTAGTTTGTGTGGGGCAGAAAAAGTAATTTGTTTACTTGATTGCTTACTGGTTTTTATCTATCTAAATTGATATGAGACCAATTTTCCTTTCCCAATAATATTCCTTTACTTCCAAAGCAGTGATCCGATCCTTATGTAATGTTCCATACAAATCAATCAAGTAAATCACAAAATTTTCAATAACTAGTGAATCTCAACATCGTCCTATCCACGTAGTTGTTTTTCTCACTAACATCCTTTGCTTCAAGTTCATTTTCTCTAGTGTCAATTATGTCTTCTCTTGTTTCCTGTGCTGCTTGTTTAATCCATTGTACAAAAAGTACTTCCACATCTCCATTTAATCAATATCAGTTATAGATACAGTGTTTTCTCTTTATAACATATATTTAGAGATTATTC
>VDFB02022311.1:0-31547 GCA_007258455.2 Sequoia sempervirens
GGATGAATATGGTTTTTGATGGTTTGTGTTTGTAGGCAGCAGATTGTAGACGCCTGCAGATGGGAGAAAGCCATCAGTAGATGGACAGTGGTCAAGTGTTTTGCAGACAATCTGCCAAATGGAATAACTGTGTCAATAGTAGATGGATGTTTTCTGGAGTGTGTTTGCCAAAAGAAGGGCCTATTAAACATGCTTAACTCTACCACTGCTGGGAACACCATTCTTACTGGTGCTTGGTGCTACTGCTGCAGAAATTATGCTATCTAGATCTTTCACTCTGCCCAATCCTGTGTATTAGAACGGCAAATGTGTTTTAGACATGTTCTTCCACTAAAATGCTTGAAGTAATCAGCCGTTGATTCAATTTTAGATATTTATTTTGTCTTTTGATCTGTAGGTATTCAGACAAGCCTGCCACACTTGTACAGGCACTGTCTCTAACTTTTCTTGATGTCTAGTATGCAAGTTTTGAATCGGGTGATGACTCATATATTGGGCACCTGTTTTGCCATCACCATATTGGCATATTCTCTTCTTCTCAAGAAAGTGCCCACTGCAACTGGTATAATTTTGTTCTTCCAGTATATAAAATGTATTCTAATTAAATGCAAACCTGTGTCTTCAAGGAAAATGGAGGGTATATTTAAAATTATTTTTTAACTCATACATACCATGTTGTATTTCTGTGCAAATTCTGTGAAAATAAATAACAAAGCCTGTTGTGGTTTGCTGTTAATAAAACCTAAAAATGGCAGTGGCTGATGGTAGCAATGAGTTACAGGAAGTGCTTCCTTGGATGAATTGCCAGGCAGATTAATATGCGTATCTCTAGTATAGCTACAGTCTTTGAACTCTGTCCATCAGAATGGAGTGAATGTTGGCAGAGCAGAGTGAATGCCTTAGTGTATGGAGAACAGTCCCAACTTTTAAGCATTCACTGAGGCATTCAACATATCACCACCAAATAGAGAATGTCCTCTTATTGTTTTATGTATTAACTCTTTTATTTTCTGCTACTTGTGGTGCCTAGATAATTTAAACCAGCCTCTCTCACCAGACGGCCTCAACAATATGTGAAAAAATTCAGCTCGGTTTTATTCATGAATATACATATTATATATCTTAATAGTGCTTTATGATATTGTCCTTTTTCATTAAAGTGAAATGTTATCTTATGATTATTATGGCTTTCCCTTGCTTCATATTTATTATATTATTAAGACTTCCATTTGAGGATTCTAAAGGATTCAACAGTTTTTCCATTATAATGTGCAGCATTAAAGAGGTCCCATAACTTATGTAAAAAATAAAATGGTTCTTCCTATGGTGAAAAGTTAATTATGGTTGTAGATAAACCCTACTAGCGTAAGGGTTCAAAAAATAAAGACTCGGTTTAGTACTTCTCTGAGTACTTGGAAAACTCCAAAGTATATCCCAATAGGTTTAGCTAAATCCTGTAAAGTATATATTCGAATCTTCAACCATAGTATATCATTTAAATCTATTTTAATGAATTTGCTTGCAGATTGCCCAATTCTAAGTTTGGTTTGAATCAGATCCGTGATCCAGTCCGATCCACCTACAGATATGGGTAGGATGTGGGAGAGTGAGGTTAGGTTTGTCTGGGACAAACTAGACAAACCCAGCTGAACTTGCGCAGGATCTGGGGGAACTGAGGCAATACAAGAGCAAATTGTGTCCATTTTTTTGGCTTTTTTGTATGGATGAACCCAAAATGAACCTGGCCCCAATTTCTTTTTAGCCAGATCCACGAACCTGAACCCAGATCCATACAAGAACCAGTAACATAGATTTAAATCATCCAATGAAGAGTAATATGCAATATCAACTTAGTGATCAAGATATAAATCCCCATTTATCTGTATGACAAAGGGCAATGATGTTGTGAAATAACAAGCTGCAATGAAGGTATTTGATAGGTGAGGTTGGCCCATTAGAACTTGGAGTCACATTTATTCGGAATGTACATTCTCATTAAGGAAATGCACAAGGAGTGAAGGTAATTACAGGCTAGGCTTGTCACACACCTAGAATAATGAATGCCTTATGATCTATGAAGACCCCGATCTTGGTCAAGACCAAAAAGCATCTTGTGATTGGATGGATGGTACCCTTAATGCTCTAATGGCCTTAGTAAGGAATATAAATTCTTGTGATTGGTTGGCATCTTGAAAAATACCCAGAGAAGACTACACTGCACCATTGAAGTTCAAACAAGCAATAGATATACCCTCATCACATAATGGGACAAACTCTTTTGAAAATGCCCATTTGGGTAGGGAAAATTCTTTTTTTGTGTATGTAAAGGTGATTTGTCATTTGACATGGAGTGTTACCCAGGTCGATGGGATTGCTGCTTGAGAACCCAATAGGAATTGCAAACTATGGTGGTTGATCAAAGAATATCTCCATTCTATGTGCTAGTAACTTGGATGAATGAAGCAGTGAGTGCACGCCTTTTGAGCTTTGAGCTCCCCTAACCTGAAATTAAAAAATGAGACATTGCCATCATTTAGATGGCCAAGTATTTGATCACCTCAGGGAAATAGAATACAAATGATTGGTATATGTTGTTGAATTACACCCTATTTGTTTTCCTTTTGAAAGAGATAACTTGAATGTAAGACTGTTAAAAAGGAATCACATTTAACTTATATACGAATCTTGGTGAAATGATTTTATTTTAAACACAAATTCATAATTCACTGGTAATGTGCTCTGTTTATAAGATTGAATACCAGGTTGTCTGAGCATCTAGTTATGAAATATCTATCAAAGTCAAATGAGAGTTTGAATTTGACCATAATATGCTTGATGGGAGCTTGCAACATGTGAGATGATTGTGAAAGAGGTCTTTAGGAAAGTATTGGGGGCTTTTCTAAGGTTCCATTAATCTCAGTAGCTGTTAGTAATATGCCTGGAAGGGTATTATTCTAAGTAGCCGGTTTAGGTTCGGGTTCGCCGGTTCGGCAAAATTTTTTGGGGGGTGGGTTCGGTTCGTTTTGGGTTTGTTAGTACAAATTACAAAAACATGTAAAAATATATATATATATATATATATGCAGCCTAGAAGCATGAATTAGGATTAGAATATCACATAACAATTAACATCATATAAACAACAAAACCACCATAAACTTGAATGCCATTTAAAACATGCATGATAAATATAAAATATTCATTGTTCAAACTTCAAGTTCAATATTACAACACTTTTAAAGTTTTAATCATCAAATGGATTCTCTAAATCATTTAGTCATCCATATCAATGCCAACATTGACATTAGATGAAGTAGGAAGACTAGATGAATCACAAGTAGTGCCAATGGCACCATCACTAGCACTAGTATTGTGCCCATGCTCCTGTTGGATATTCGACTCCTCATATGCAATATGGTGGGAATTGCAAGCATCCAAGTCAGTATCCTCTGGCACTATATCCCACAACTTCGTCTCCCCTTCCTTGTAGTTAGGTTGTTTGTGTGAAAGGAGACGCAAGTTGGAATGCACATATACTAAGTTCTCCGCTTTTTTTGACAGCAATTTATTGCGCTTTACTGAGTGGATGAAAGAATATGTGCTCCAATTCCTCTCAGATGCGGATGAACTAGCAACCTATGAAGACAAAGTAAACAATTAAAAATTTATAAATGGAATTATGAAACTTTTAAAACTAAAATATGAAAATTTATTAAACTTACTTGTGATAAAATTTTGATTGCAAGGGGCTGCAAATTTTGGAAGTATTGTCCATGGAAGTACCACCAAGAATGAGCATCCTTTAAGAACCTATCACGGGAGGCATCAACATCTAGATGATTTGAGTGCACAAAATCAGTGAACTCATCCGTGACTACACTCCGCAAATCTCGATCAGGGAAGAGTCTCACAAATGCTGCCTTGTACCCTTCAGCCACTTCTAAATCTCTATATGGAGGAAGCCTTCCTGGCGTGAAAGAATTGACTGCTGTAGTATTTTGGAGTCAATGCAAAGGCAAGAAGGTGTAATGGAGTTGTCATATTGTTCCATCTTTCTTCAACAATTGTTTGCACTTGTTTGAAGAAAGTCTCTTCAGGGTCTTGCTCTCTTGCATTTATGGTGCACTTGATCTTCTCAAGCATTGAGTCTATACCATCATATACCTCTCCAATGCATGGCTTGTCCATGTCAGTATAGCGAATCATACTCAAAATGGGCTCGGTGAAGCTAAGGAGATACTCCACACGATCCCACCATGAGTCATCTAATATCATGCTCTTAATTCTTGTTGCTCTTTCAGTGCTGCTTTGCCTCCATATAGACCAATTGGTGCTGATCACCATGCTAGAAAGTGCCTGCCTAACTTTCACAAGTCGTCTCAAGACGATTGTATTAGAGGCAAAGCGGGTCTCTACAACCTATTGCAAATTAAAAAAAATAATTAAAATTTAAAAATAAACTTTAAAGAAGAATTTAAATTAGAATGCACAATCAAATTATGAAAATCAGAAAATGACAAATGTAAATATTACTTCACTTACCTTCAATAGCTCCAAATTTGAAAATGTTCTAAAGATCCCTTGAGACAAGTGGTGGTTGGTGACGAACATCTGAATGTCCTCAGCCTCAGTATACAATTGTTTGATCCATGCAATTTTATTCCCAATCTTTTGCAGCATAAGATTGAGTGAATGGACCGCACAAGGTGTCCAAAAGATATGTGAATATCTTTCCTCAACCAACAACCCTGCAGCTCTACAATTCTTCGCGTTGTCCGTTACAACTTGAACAACGTTGCGGGCTCCCACTTGCTCAATGGCTGCAATAAGAATATTAGCAATAAATTGCCCATCTTTTACTTGCCCCTCACAATCCACGGCTTTCAAAAACATTGCCCCTTTAGGGGACACCGCTATGACATTGATCAAAGGCCGATTTTTTGAGTCCTTCCAACCATCTGAAACAATGGACACACCTGTCTCAACCCATGAATCTCTTATAGGCTTCAATGCATCTTCAACCAACTCAACCTCCTTTTCCAATAAAGTGCTACGCACCTTCTCATAACCCGGGCCCTTGTACCCTTTTGGAGCTTCATTAACCGCTCTCAACATCTCTTTCCAATATGGAGAACGAACAACATTAAAAGATAATCCATTGGCATATATGTATCTTGCTACACATTGGTCGGCAAGGGCTCTACTCTCATTTTGAAATGCAACTTCCAAAGGTCCCTTGGCTCTCTTGTTTGCAAAAGGTTGTGCACTTTCAGCTTGAAGATTCAGAATGGCCATAAATGGGTGGTCTTCTACCACAATATTGGGATTGGGATTAGATGGGGGCTGCATTCCCTTTGATTTTTTTTTTAACAAAGGGTGATTTCCTTTTTGGGCTTCCCGTTGATCTGCTGCTTCTTGCTCCATAATGTATTTTGCAACTGTCTCAGGTGCAATAGGGGCATCTTTTTTTCTAGGGCAAGGCGAGATGCCTTTTCCACTTATGCCACACAAATGTGCTTTCACCCTATGGTATGAACTAGAATATGTAACTTCACACCCATTGCATTTCCAAACATAGCCACCACCACCTGGAATCTGTCTTATCATTTCAACATACTTCCATAGAGGAGAATTTGCATTTGTTTTGAACTTTGGGTTTGGTTTAGCTACGGAGCCGGAGGTAGAACCCATTGACATTGTAATTCCTATGGCAATTTGTTTTGCAAACAACACATTCAAAATTTGAATGAAAACAAAATATAATAATTTTTTAAAAATTAAAACCTAGCTCTTTTGAATCTTGCACAATGTATACATTCATAGAAGAACAGAAAAAAAAAAGAAGAAAAACAAAGTTTCTGTTTGTAAAACAAAAGAAAGAATGAAAAAACTCAAAAAAAATGAGAAAAACTTACCTCTTTGCAAAAATATTCTTCAACAATCTTTGTGGCAGCCTGAACACTTGCAAATCTGTAGGAATGACAATGCAATCGTTTGGAGAAGCTTCAATGATCAATATTCAACTCCTTTTGTCAATCCAACAAGTTAAAATAAGAACTCAGCCTCTTGGAATGAAAATGCTTGTTTGCAGATCAAATGAATAAAAATGAGGTAGTTTAGGTGTTTAAAATGTTTTAGAGGTCACTTTTAGGGTTCCCTTGGGCGTGGGTCAAAGTCAAACTGAAGAAAATATTAAAAAAATGCAAGAAAAAACACTCTTTAGGCGCCCAGCTCCGTCGGTTCTCCTTGGGTTCGCCCGGGTTCGACCTGGGTTCTGCTCGGGTTCGCTCGGGTTCTTCATTGGCGAACCAGGCCCTCAAAGGAAGGACCCTGGTCGAACCCACAGAGGGATCGGACCAGGACCCGAACCCAGTGCGAACCCGAAACAGGACCCAGCCCAGAACCAGGCGAATTGGCTACTTAGGTATTATTTATTTGACCAAATAAACAGATTCTTTACAAGAATGTCCCCAACAATAAAAATAAATAAGATTATGAACAGTTAATTTTTTGAGGTAGAGTCCATCTCACAATCTGAATGTGAAAATTTGCTTCTGAAATCACCAGGTTTACAAGAGTTCTGTCAATTGTTGTTTTTGTGAAATAATGAGTAAATGTTTTTTTTTCCAATGTTCACTTCCTGGAAAAAAATTGAAAAAAATTGAAAAAAATAATGGAGGTGATGTGGGTGCTCAAATTTCTACAAATTTAGAATAGAGCAAATATGGAATAGTAATATTGCAATACACCTTTTTATCAAATATAGCAGAAAAGCATGTCAGTTGGCTTTTATTTTAATTCATTATTTGCTTAATTTAGGGTGATTTTTATGGCTTAATTTTATTTTCTTGTTTCAAAATGTTTAAAAATAAATATTTCTAAATGTGAAATCTTTTTTAAGCTATGTCACCAAGCTTTTGGGAAGGGGATGGCAGGGCAGGAAGGAATGCTCTTCCAAGACATATTTTGTAGGAGGCCATTTTTAGGGGACAGCAGGGATGGCTATTTTATTGAAAGAATAGCAAAATTTTAAAAATATATGAAATTTCACATATTCATATGATTAACTTTGATAAGGTATTCATTGTATTTATTATAGAACCTTAACACATAAGTTTAGAGCTGAATTGAGATTTCACACGAGTCGACACAAAAAATGAACAAAATTTAATTATTCTCATTGTCAATGTGCATATATATTAACCCCTACTAATAAGTGGCATCTATATATTAAGTTGAACATGCTAACCATCAAATATTTGTTCCTTCTTATTCAATTTAATAGTCAAATGTTCATTTGTTCATATTAATAAATATCTTTATAATATTATATAAATACCTCAGGTTTTGCAGTTCTCTTGTAGTTTAAATGTTTGCAAAACTAATATGACAGTTTGATTGGATGCTTTTTGTCTTTGCAATTATCTTATCCGACTTCAGTGAGACTTGGGGCAAATTTAATTGGAAAATGCACTGGAATTGGAAAATGTTTTGTCCATTGTACTTGCCTTGAATTTTTTTATATAAATTGCACTTTAAAATGGTTTAAACAATGCATAGATGCAAGGCATATTGATTTAACTTTAGTAGATTACTGAAATTTCTCAGTTACAGGGTGCACATGTAATATTTTGATAATCAATGGGCCAGCGAATTGTCAGTTTCCTTTAGATTGGCTGATAACTCTCTTTGGCTGAAACAACTGGTGTGTTCATTGAAACCAAGATCACTTGAATTGAGAATTGTGGCAAGCTGATTGACAGTCATTAGTTTTAAAAATACCTTACAAAGAAATTGTTGGTGTGGCTTGTGGTTGCCAAATACTGGGTATTGGACATGTTGGTAGCAAAGTTTCATTAAATTTGGGCAAAATTGTGAGTGCTATAAGGAAATGCCATCTATCTCACTAGCTACTGTTAAGTTGACGTTATTGTTTTGTGCTCAGACTATAGGGTTAAATTAAAGCCAAATGATAAGTCCTTTTTTTTTCAATCTTGTGTTTTTTTAAATATATTTTTTCTTGATTGGGCCATACCCATCCCATGAACAGCTAGGATGTCCCCAGCCATGCCCTGAAGCCCCTTGAAATAAAACATACATCCCAGGGGCATTTCCTAATTTTTTGCAAGTTGAGGATGGCTGGGGGTCCCTGAAATGTCTCCTATATGGGTCCGAAAATACAAGGGATGCATCACTGGGATACATAGTATTATTAAGTTACTAGAATAGCACAAATCATATGTAGTAATAATAAATATCACAAAAGTCTGCACAAAGTTAAAAAGGAGGAAAGAGCAAAAGGTCAAAGGGCTAAAGTTTGAGGAAGATGACCACAAAGTGGGAATGGTTTGAAAATTTGAAAACCATTAGAATCTATTAGCTAATTCTCATTTATGCACAATGTAATATGTATTGTGCAATGCAATGTAATTGGTGATACGAACAAAAGTGAAATTTTTTATATTCAACAATTCATTTTTATTTTATCTCTCTCTCTCTCTCTCTCTCCATTTTTCTATGCTTTTTGAAAAGCTGATTTTTTCCAATTAAATTCCAATGTATTGAAAAAATCTAAATTGTGATTTGCCGATTTTTTCTCCAAAAGAATTTTGCTTGCAATGCATCAGCCTTTGTTTCATGGAGTTTGCAAATAGTATGTTATATATATGATCAATACAAGAAAATTACCAAAAGAACATATTTAATAAACATCCATCATTCCATGTTATTATAAAGGAGTGCAAAATTGAAACAGAAACACGCTGCATGAAATTGAATATAGAAAATCAAAATTAGTCTCATTATCTCAAAGAGTGTATTATAGCAAGGGAATTGTCCTTGGTACAAGAGATGATTACATCTCTCTCCTGATGAAAGGGCCTTTAGGGCGTTTATGCTTTACAAACTTTTGTTACCAATATACTATCTTATACCATACCCCATCTTGTTCGCATTAAATCATGTTCTCAATGCTCACTGAACACTCATATTCTCAGTCTTGACAGTCAACAACATTCGTCACCCAGAGTTGCACTTATTCAGCTCTCACTATAATCTATTTGTCACACTGACAGTGGAAATCAGAAAATTAAACAAGGAAATTAACTAGCCATGATAACTCTGAAGACAAGGAGTCAAAACTTCAATATGCCTTATCAGATTATATCCCAAAAATCATAGTTATTATGTGATGGATATCCTTCGAGCCCTAAAGCTCCTCACCTCCCTTGGAATCTAAATCAGATGGATCATCCAACTAGCCCCAAACTAATACTGGTTGCATGCCTTGATCTTTATCAACTGTCCATGGTCATTCAGGCTTGACATCCTATGGGTGTACTCAAATATATTGCTGTACATGAGATGCATCATACCATGTACAAGAACTAGCTTCTCCCCTCTTCGAGATTTATTATTGCTCCTCTAAATAGAGTGGTTAAAGCTGGACCAATTCCTCTCAGCAACTAAAGAACTAGCAACTTATGAAGAGTCTAATGTCAAACACCCATGTAGGTTGGACCATTGTCTGAGACTCTGAGGTACTTATATGCCAAAGTCATTCCATCCTCCCTAGCCATCTTTCTCTTGCTTGTGAGACTAGCAAATGTGGTCTAGTTGTCTCACAATTTTGCAACCTCCTTCCCTGTGTACATATTCTTAATGGCCTTTCTGAAGCTCTTCTTATCGCTCCCATCATCCATAGAAACAACTACCCTAGGCATCTCCTTAAAATATTTTGGATTATCTATAATAAGACTATGCGCAAAGGGGTGTTCAATTTCTCTTTATTTTCCTTCAACACTCGGGAATTGTATTATATAATTCTAAGTTGGGTCTCTCTCACAAATCACAGCCTTCATTTGGCCAAACATGCTGTCAATTGCTGCATAGGTCTTTTTAATGTTAGAAGTGTTTAAGTTCCCATTTCTAAAAATAGTAAAAACAGGGGATGCAAAGGACACAATGTATGTCACATCTTCATCCACTTTTTTAATTCAGAAACTAACATCTTTTGGTGACTTATACTCACGTTGTGAGATATACCCATATTTGAAACCTTGTTCTTGAGAGAGGGCTGCTTCTTTTTCTTTTTCGGAATGTCAGTTATCTGGGTAATTTTAGGCTAGTACACTTCTGCAGTGGGTAGTATCCAGATACTCATTGGACGAGTCTCAAATTTTTCTCCCAGAAGATGTGATTAATAGGGTTGTTAGGGACGACAGTTTACCAGAATATATTTTGGTCACTTGAACCTATCCATCATAAGCATTTGACCCAAAGATGGCTAGATTGACCATTTTCTACAGATTTTTGATGGCATTATTCTTCAGTTAGCCTAGTTTCACAACACTGGTTTCATGGCTTGAGTATTCTCCATGGGTTATTGAGGGTTCGTTTGCATCAAGTATGTGTCGAGTCAGACGAGCATTTTGCTTTTAGGGATAGGATCTGTCCCCTCTATTCTCTCCCAGAGGTTGAGAATGAGTACTTCTATTGAGTCAGATCACAATGTTCCTTGTGGAGATAAAATTTTCAATTGTCCTGGTTTTTCTGGGATTAAGGGAAGACACTACTGGTTGTACAGAGAACCAAGAGGTGGTAATTCTCAGGTGTAGGAAAATATAGATGACTTTATTATATTTTCAACTTGTATTTCTTGTTTGGGGTTTGAAACTTTCCATGGATTTGGCTGATGTATGGCAATGAGTTGATGTTTACAATTGCATGCTGTTACTAGCGTATTCAAGCAGTCTTATAGATCTTGTTTCTACTCAGCATCATAGGCCTTGTATGTTTCGTTGTTTGCAGCCTAGGGTACAGTGAGCAATGTGCATCTGCCTGTTTCCTTTCCAAATTTGTTGATATTCTTCACCTTGAATGATGGGAACTGCCCCGCTTTTTCCTAGAATGGCCCAACTGCCCTCCATCAGTTGATGCGTTGATCCTATGCTGGTGGTGGATGATGACGACGGGGATTCTTTTCCTTCTACTTGGAGCATTCATCCATACATTGCACATCTAATTATTTTACATGATCACATTTATATACTCTTCAACTACCTTGTGATTCATTTTTCCTTTGTTGATTTTCAGTTGCAAATTTGCAGTGCGTAAACATTTTTAGTTTCTCTTTTCTTTCTTTCAAATATGCAGACATTGAAAAGGCAACTGAATTACATAGCGTGTCATATTTAAAAAAGTAAACTACTATGTTAACTATTAAAAAAACCTTTTGTTTGGCATTTAATATTCTGCTACGTTTAGGGAATATTTGACATGATCATTTAAAGCAACAGTTTCATGCCAAATGCTACTTATAAAAAATCTAAACAGTCAGGATTTAATATTTTTGGCTCTCAGCTCCATGCTCTAAGGCTATTTTCTTCAGCACTCTTTCTATTTTCCCTCCTACATTTGTAAGGGAATATGGTTTAAAAATTAGGTACTCCATTCCCCTTCTATATTTCCCCACACCATCCTCTCTTTTCTTCTTCTATTTAATTGGAAACTTGGATCATCGTGGTATCCTTCTTGTGAAGTGAATTGCTTGTGACATGCATGTTGATTCTTCAAACATTTGGATAGAGAAGGGTTTGGTGGCGTTCTCTTGTTATTCATAGGGTTGCAAGGTACGTGGAGATGGGCTTTGCTCCATTCTCTTTTATTTCCTTTTTCATTCTTTTAGCTTAACTAGTTATCAACCTAGTAGCATTCCATTTACAGGGCATTAACGTGCTGTGGTAAAAGTACATATGGAATTCCCTTTTATCTGGATTTAAAATGGGAAAAAAATGAGCCAAAACTTAGGAAACTAAAAATTGATATACTATGCCTAGGAATAGAGAAAAAGCTGATATTGGTGTCAAATATACTTTGTAGAGATAAAAAGTAAACATTATACATTGAAAATGTCAAAAAATAGTAGGTTTAAGAAAAGCACAGCCTATTATTTTAGGGCATGTTGTCACAAAGCACGACCTATTGTCTTCGGGTTGATCTCATGTATTTTACCTAAATCCTCATTAGGGTATAAATTAAAAGTAAAACTTTCATTGGTGTTTAAAATTTTAATTTTAAATGAATATATTCAAAATAAAACCTAAAAAGAGATTCTTAAATGCCCTAACCTTAAAGCCTAAACTTAAAAAATTCAGTTTTCCAATGCTTTGTATCATTTTGCTTCACTAGTCTTAAACTGAACGAAAAACTATAAATAAGTACTTAAAACTTTTAAAAACAGTTTTTTTACCTACACACACACATCTATACATATACAATATATATAAAATTCAGAGCCACCTTTTTTGAAAAACTTGGGCATGGCACATTAAATGTGGTAGGTTGAGAGTACTCGGGGTTAATTGTGAGTTTTTCAAGTTTGATTACTACTATGGTACTATCAATAATGTGACTCATGAATCATGGTTTTAAATTTGCAGTGCAGTTTTTAACCTCTCAACTCAAGGAACTGTTAACTGGGATTTGTAACCTTTTGTTTATTTTGATGAAAGAACTTATATATTCCTTTCTGGTTTTGGATTATTTGAGGTACCTATTATAATTTTGAATCTGACAAAATACAACACAGTAGAACGATTCATGAAAATAATGAAGATGAGACTGAATTATTTTCATGTAATGAATCTTATTGGGATTTTTTAGGTAGAATTTTTATTTGCTCGTTTGAAAGAACAGTTGGGTTTTAATAATTTAAATGTTGGTCATACTTTTTGTCTATGTCATCCTGTAGTGCAGGATTCAGTTCATCAGCATTTAACCATGCTAGTTATATCATGGAGCTATTGTTTTGTGTGCCTACCATGTGTGTTTGTAGACATAAACTTGCGGTCCCTGAAGGTATTTCATGAAGCGTTGCCTAGTCGGCAACTGACATTCCCTCAGACTTTTTCTTCTTTATCACAACCTTCCATGATCTCTCTTCCAAGAGGTCATTTTCAGTGTACACTACTCACACCCAAAGCCATTGAATTTCTCAATCTTTGATTGTGATGTGATTGCTATGGCTTCTACAACGCATGGACTTGCAAAGCCACACAATTAAATACTCCCACTGCAACCAAAAAGGACCCATAACACTCCAAGAAAGATGTCTCTCTCTCTCTCTAACTAAGCTGTAATGCTGAGACTAAAATTTGAAAAGAGGGTAAACAAATATGGTGAAAGGATAAACAAATAGCGCTCAAATTCAATTAACTGATTAGTTGCATATGATTAAACCATATAATATAACATGGAGAAATGAAGATCAACAAAATTTAAATCAGGAATAACACATCAGATATATGTAGAGAAAATCTTATAGGAAAGAACTACACCAACAAAGAAAAACTGGGCTTCTTGTATTTATCTCAAGAACAATGGTACATCAATACAATCCACTAAATATTCTTTAGTCTGACAGCTTTCTGGCAGCATAATAGTGCTTACCTGCATCGCATCATGAAATCTCTCTCAAACGTTCTATATAGAGCTCAAGAAACAGGAAATCATCAAGTGCTTTTTGTAAACTTTTGGCCACCAATCATTGGTATACAAGCAAAAACCCACACTTGAATATGCATTGGTTCATGTACTAAGATAGAATCCAACTAAAGAAGGAATCTTTGATCCATTTGACATGCTCCATATCTTCCAAGCATTCCATGAGATTCTGAGAAAGATGGACAGTTATATTGACAAGTGACAACTGTAACTCTACTATTAACATTTTTCCATAACTTCCTTATTCAGTGTCATTACAACAATATTCCAACATTTTTCCATAACTCTACCGAGGAGAATAATAATTAAATAGTAATCTCTCTCAACACCTTGTAGACATCCAAGTACCGTATTCCAAGAATGTGGGAGATACATACATTCTGCAAATGATTGCAATTGAATATTACAATAAATCCCAACATCGGTATTGTAGCATAATATTACTGTTGAATTTCAAATTACATTGGGGTATAAATTTCTAAATTCTAATCCATTTATTGTTTGTATTATAGATGAACTTTTGGTGGATGAGGCTTGAGATCCCCAAGTTCATATCTTGGCTTTTCTTTCCAATATTTCAAGATTGATTTTATCATGCAGGTCGTTGGCAAAGATGATCCACGGAGTAAAACATATGTGTACTGTGTGAACATTCCTGTCAATCCACAATATATAACATTGGCTGTTGCCCCTTTTGAGGTGCATCCAGATCGTCATAATGTGACTATTTCTCATATGTCAATGCCCTCAAATCTTTCGAAGCTGCAATGCACCATTAACTTCTTCCACAATGTATTCAGGTTTGTATATCAAGTTTGTTAACAATGTGCTTGCTAAACTTCTTTTTCCTTATTTTTCATTCAATTTAATAGGAGCATGCTCTTTGAAGTTAAGAGTAATTGATATGGTGCAGTTACTATGAGGAGTATCTTGAAGCACCCTTTCCTTTTGGATCATATAAGCAAGTCTTCATTGATTCTGAAACTGCATTAGCTTCCAGCTTTGTTGGTGCTTCAATGTCTATTTTCAGTTCCCATATATTGTTTGATGAACGTGTTATTGATCAGGTAATCATATTTGATATCGATTAATTCTGAGGTACTGGTACAGTTCTTTCTATTATCTACTTCAGCTGTACTTTTCAAAACTGTAAGTCTTGATAAAATGGATTCTTTATTTCATTTCATTTATGTAGGTTATCAGCACAAGAATCAAACTGGCTCATGCCTTAGCACAGCAATGGTTTGGGATTTTTATTACTCCTGAGACAGCAACTGATGGTATATACCTCTTAAGCCCACAAAATGACTTCAAAATTGCTTCATTTGAATGACAGTTTGTGCTGCCTTAGATTTTATAACAGGCATAATGCATGCAGGGTGGTTGCTAGATGGCCTTGCTGGTTTTCTTACTGATATCTATATCAAGCGTTACTTGGGGAACAATGAAGCCCGGTACCGTCGCTACAAGGTTCCTTACATCTATTCTGAACTTTCATAGAATGAAAAATACCTGGTACTTTGGTTGTGATTTTAGCATTAGCTGATATCAAGAATATATTTGTAGCATGTTGTTATTAGCTTTTTTTCAAGTTAAACTCTAGTTTATAAATCTTCCTTTACCCCTTATCTCTTTACTATTAACAACAACATGGTCTTTATTCTCTTTCGTAGTTTGTAGGATTGGTCAAATTCACATGGCTTTATGCATGTACACATAAGGAGCAATATTATATTATCTGAAATTAATTTTTGCAATTTGTCAGTCAAATTGAATGCACTTGTTAGACTGTGCAACCATCCGATGAGATTGTATTGCTGGAAAGTTGGACAGTAATGCTTATTTGGTTGATACTTAGTGTTTGGGTAAGAGAACATTTGGATATTGTATCTTTAGTTATTAATCTTCATCCTCTAAATGTTTGTTTCAGATTCTCTTAGAAGAATGTCACAAACATCATTCTCCTGCTAGTTCTTATTGTATAGCTTTGCCAGTAGTGTAAAAGGTTGAGCTCTGTTTTTAAAGCACTTTTGTTTTACAGAAGTATGGTTCATATATCGATAATAAAAGTGTTACAATGATAGTCGTTGTTGTGTAAAAAAACTGTGTTACAATGATAGTCGTCGTTGTGTAAAACAAACTATCTTCTGTATTACTTTGCTGGCTACAATTTCCAATGCGTTGCTTTCCATCATGATAAATCAAAATATCAACAAAACCACAGAAGATATTTACTAGGCTTATCGATCAGTCATGTTGGATATCATATTTCATGTCTAGTAATTTATGCTTGGAAATTTTAGAAACGCTTGATTGAATTTGGGTTCCTGGTAAACACTTGGCAACTTATAAGAAAATATTTCTGTAACATTGCAATAGTGCATTATCTAGTTCCCTTGAAAAGTTTGATATCTTATGTGTATGAGGCAGAGATTTGTCAATGAGAAGATGATCTTTTCCTTTTTTATTTATTTAACCAAGTACACTAGTTTTAATTGATGGCTGTAAGTGCTTCTTTCGAGAAATTTGTACTTGCTGTGCTGAGCTCTATTTTTCCTTTCTGACTAAATGAAGTTGCAGTTGTAAATCCACAATGCTAAAGAAGATAGCTTTCTAGTGAGCTTTGCGGATTTTGGCACGTTACACATTTTGTGTTGATTTATTTTTATTGTGAAGCATTACTGTTTGCAAGTTTCCAATGCTTTTAATGCGCTTAGTGATTTTGGTTTTGTACAGCTGTGTCCTATTTAGAATTTTAGACTGCCGACAATCATAAATATCACTTGTTTTATTGTGAGTTTAGTCAGTTGTCCTCACTGTGAAATGACAATTTTTTTGATGCAGGCAAATGAGGAAGTTTGTAAAGCTGATGTGGAAGGATCTACTGCTCTTTGTTCATCTGCAGCTGCAGCTGACTTATATGAAACACAGGCTATTGGTGTTTTGGGAAAACTTCGCTCATGGAAGGCTGTATGTGATTATTCTTTTTGAACCTCTGTTGGGAGCCTAATATTTGTATCCTTCTTTCTTCTGCTTGTTTAGGTGCTTTTCTTTGTGTAAAATCAGGTTGCTATTCTTCAGATGCTAGAGAAGCAAATGGGTCCAGAGCATTTTCGAAAGGTAGTGGAATGTTGTTGTTTGAGTGGTTGATTGACTTATTTTTAGTTATTTCCTGAATTCTAATCTGTTGGAATGTAATTTTTAATGAATGGTACAGATATTCTCTTATGTAGGTCTGTGACACTGTTATATTTATTTGGACTGAGAATTTGGAAGCATTATACAGAGAAAGAAAGATCCCATCTTTGCAGCTTCTCACTCTCTAATTGGTTGTTAGTCTTCGTTTCATAAGGAGTGTAAAATGACACGTGTATCAAGATTTTAGCAGTTCTATACTTCATTTGGATTTAAGCTCTATATTCTCTCGGTCTCTGTTTTGTGGATATTCCCTTATGTAGTATGTGATACTGATACATTTATTTAGATTGGAAAATTGGAAGCATTATACAGAGAAAGAAAGACTCCCATCTTTGCAACTTCTCAGTCTCTAATTGGCTGTTAGTCATTGTTTCATAAAAAGTGTAAAGAGATACACACATCAAGATTGTAGAAGTTTTATGGTTCTTTTGGATTTAAGCTGTACATTATGTTGGTCTCTGTTTTGTGGTTATTGTGAGAAAGCCATGACATTGCCCTACAGTGCCAAAGCTTGAGAGTATAACAGAAGCAGTTTGTATGTTGATACATACACACTCATAAAGCAAATGACTTGGACATACATATTTTAGAGAGTATCCCATGCATATATTTCTTTATCTAGAGAAAATTTCCTTAAGTTGGCTGTATAATTTGTGCAGCTACAGCATGTTTTGATCAATTGCTTAGGTGCTACATGACTGCTAGTTTTATGCTTGGTTACCCTTGAAGTTCATAAAATATGATAGATTCCTGTTAGACACACTTCCCCCTTTCTAGCACTCCATGATGATCATGCCAACTAATGAGGGCCCACCAATTATGACAAGGTGCTCCTCTCTGGGCAATGTAACTCCTTGGTGCCCAAGGAGAGAGAAAGAGAGTGTTTTCCAAGAATGACGACTATAACTCTCATTGTTGACCTTTTTCCATATCTCCTTATTCATCGCCATTACAACACCATCCCACTAATCCTGGAGAATTATAATAATTAAATAATGCTTAGAATATCCTTATAGGTGTCTATGCACTTCATTCCAATATGTTTGGAGACAACAACTATATACATAGGATTGCAAGTGAATATCTTTCTAAATCCTAGCAACTATTTCCTCCATTTTCATGGTGACTGCTTGTTTGATCATTTTGTGCAATCTTCTTGGGGCTCCTCATTCATGCTTTTCTTATATTTTGTTTTGACTTGTTAATTATTACAACACAAGTAATTACTTTGCATAAATGATTATTTCATTAATTTCTTTGAGGGCATTACAAGATTAAAATCAGCTATCCATAAACCTGGGGAGAAGATTGCTTCATCTATCCTAGAGCCTTTTTACTGTATTCTTTTCTAAATGTTGAAGTGGTTAAGTAATTTGTTAAATTGCCGAACATATTCTAGTTTTATTTACAATCAGGATGAAGTGAAGCTTTTAATTTTGGATTCATAACAAGGAACGATTAATATCATTATAATTCTTGCAATATTTTGAATTTCAGATTTTACAGAGAATCATTCATAAAGCACAGGACACAACTAATGCTTCAAGGACACTTGGTACAAAAGAGGTATATTGCAATCTTGACATTTTATGTCACCTTATACCAATTCATGTATACAAATACGTATTTATTATATTATGCTAATTGTGAGTATATGTTTGTATAATTGTGAGTATATGTTTATATCATAATTGTCGAATCAGTATAATCATAAATTTCCTTTTGAGTCAGTTTGCCTGGAATGCTTATTACTGTACTAGCAGCACTTTGCTGAGAACAGAGAATTTAGTTTCTTTTTTAAATTACCCAGGAATAGTGACCTATCTGCACCAAAATTCTGTGTCTTTTATAGTGGTATGAGTTACCTTGTGTTCATCTTACTCACCAATGTGTGATTAACTGACTAAAGGCATCAGTATCTTTTGACTGAAAAGACAGGCTTTGTATGGTTTTGGACTTTAAAGGTCATTATTCCGGTACTATTCCGAGTAAAAGCATGTTAAACAATGAAGTTGACCCCAGAATTATGCTTGTATAGCTTTCTACCCCATTTGACTAAAGCTTCTGGTAACAGATATGTTCTGTATGAACCATCCATTGTGGTGCTGATTAGCTTGTTTTTATTAATTCCCAAGTTACTGGTTTGGGTTCAAGTTCGGTTCACGGGTTCAGTCAATTTTTTTTTTGGGGTTGGGCTTGTCCATACAAAAACATATTTACAAAAGTAATTAAGTTCAAAATACCACACATAGCATCATATATTGTATAATAAACAAAATCACCATAAAAATAAAAATATTAGAATGTAAATTAGTCAAACTCAGTGGTACACAGGGATGTGTCCCCTAAGGTTTTGGCCCCCGTTCCTGTCCCGGGGACGTTCTAGGGATGGGGGATGTTTCCCAAGCGTCCCCAAAAAAGGAATTGTAGGGGACACCCCCGATCGGCAAGGATGTCCAGGGACAGCATGGGGACAGTCAGCCGTCCCTGGGATGGTAGGGGGACATCTAGGCGTCCCCCAACCGTCCCGGGGACGACTGGCTGTCCCCTAATTTCCAGCATGTTTTGGCAAATATAAGACAACCCGAAATTTTAAATGTTCATTTTTTTATTCTTTCTAAGTGAACCCCACACCCTCCCAACCCAAAAATGAAACATTAAACTTGCTTTCAAAGCCATTTGAGTTTATTTTTACATTCCAAAAAAAATTGCAGCTCAGAGGAAAGTGAGCAAGAGAAAAATGAGCCAGCCTCTCATACTCATCGTGGCAGACTGGCAGTGACTCAAACTTTGAGTCTGCTTTTGATGCAATGTTGGCAGATGCTGATTAGAGGCATCCATCATACTTTCTATTACTATGTTTTTGACATTTGTGACTGTCATTTTGACATTTGTAGTGCAAACTTGTAGCCTTCGGGCATTTTTTAAATTTTTTTTTTATATCATATGCACATTGACTGTTTGACATGAATTATGGAAGCAATTAAGTAGTTGTAGTACTATTAATTTGTTCGACTCTCATCACTCATGTGAACTCTATTGTTGTGTATATGTCAATATGATTACATTTGCAACTTTATCAATGTTCATTGTTATCATTATTCATACGAATATTTGAAATTTGAAATTTTCATATATATATATATATATAGCCGTTACCTTTGTCGTCCCCAAAAATCGCCTAAAACTTGGACATGGAGATTACATGGCAAATCAAATGAATTCAATGGGAGTTTGGGGGGCGATGCCCCCAACGGGGTCAAGTGGAAGCGTTCCCAATGGGGGTTTGGGAGCAATGCCCCTAGCGGGGTCGAGGGGTAGCACCTCTTATGGGGTTCGGGTGGGAGTGCCCCTAGCACACTCCCTATCGCAATACAGAGTGGGGTCAAGGGTGGAGCCCCAACCACCAAGCCCATATTAAGACTTCCAAAACCACATAAACCTTCTTGGTGTACATTATTTTGCATTCACAATAAGACCCAAATTAAGACCTTCAAATCCAAACAAACCTTCATGGCGGACATCATTTTTTTGTGGCGAATTGAGCTTTTTTAAGTTAAAAAAAAGTCAAGAAAAAGGCTCGGATTCGACAGGATCGGACCCATAGTCTGTGGGCTGAACCTTGTTTAAACCCATAGGGGACCAGACTCGGACCCCAAACCCAAGTCGGACCAGATTGGGACCCGGGACCCCCTACGGTGAATCGGTAACATAGATCAATTCAGTGTTCTAATGGTGTATCTTTTTTAATATTTCTTTTGGGAGTAGGCCACATGTCAAATGATTTAATGTTTAAGAACCATTCATCTTGAGTAGTGTTTCATAGGTACACCCATCTCTCATGAATTTTAATGGTTCACTTAGCACTAAAAAAATTTAAAATATGCAATGCTGGTCTGGGTATTATAGCTGTACTTAACATTAAAAAGAATGGTGAAAAGTTGAAAACACATTAAAAAACATAGAAATTCAAAGCTGAACTGCTTGTAGTCATGTTGCATGTTCTTCTAAATAATACTAATGAATTAATTGCTGACTTGGTGCTTTTGACCGAGAGCAATATGATGGTTTGTTCACATGGTTCTTGAATTTGGCCATGTTGAATATATTGCTTTTTTGAACAAATAATATAAATCCATCTAATATAAAACATGCCTTGACTCATTTAATATTCTGAATTATTCATTGCTAGCAGGGTTACACAGGGATGTGTTTCCCTCTTCTCAAGCCGCATCCTTGGCCCCCTTTCACCCCATGCCAACATCTTGGTATGGGGGTATGTAAGGGATGTCCCTTGGCTGTCCCCTGCGAGGAAAACTGGGGATAAATGAAATGAAAGTTGTCAATGACATCCATGAGATCGGGCAAGAGTTGAACTGCTTAACAAGAAAAAAAAATCACACTCAACAACCCTTAGTTCCTACTTTTGACTGTCCCCTATTTCTTTGCTGAGAGTATACAGGTGTAGAATGAGCAAAAGCATGATGACATACAGTTGTGTGGTGAAATCATGCAAATGTCAAATGAGAGCATATAATTGTAAGAAATGTATGTTGGTTGTGTTAGTTATGAAGGTTTTCATATCCTCATCTCACTCCTCATCATGTATAACCGATTGTTGTGTTAGTTATGAAGGTTTTCATATCCCCATCTCACTTCCCATCATGTATAACCGATCTGAGAAAGCTTTCAATGGTTTGTGATGTTTAGGTGATGTGTTAGGCATTATACTCGTACCCCCATTTTGGCCCAAGCACCCAAATTGAAAAGCTAAAAATCTGTCTACGTGTGAAGGTTGCCAAGAGTCTCATCTTATAGACCACCCAATTGGGTATCTCTCTTTCAAATTTGAGGAAAATCCGACCAAAATTGTGAAAGTTAAGCAACTGAGGGATTTTCCCAGTGTCAAGGATGTGTTTCAAATTTGAAGAAAATCCGACCAAAATTGTGAAAGTTATGCAATTGCGGGATTTTCCTAGTGTCAGGGATGCTGTGTTTCAAATTTTAGGAAGTTTTGAGCAAATTTGTAGAAGATATACAATTGTGGAAATTTGACCCTGACAATCTCCTCAATGAAATTGCGGAAATTTGACCTTGACATTCTTCTCAATGAAATTGAGGAAATTTGACCTTGACATTCTCGTCAATGAAATAGTGGAAATTTGACCCTCTAAATCTCTGCAATGCAATTGCGGAAATTTGATGCTCTAAATCTCCTCATTGAAAAATGACCCCTAAATCTCCGTGATGGTGCAGAAGGGCTTGGATTTCCACAATTTCTTCAAAAGACTTGTTTTTTGCCACTGACAAGTGCAGATAATGCTCCAGAACTGCAGTTTGAGGCATGCAACACATGATTTCACGCCATGACTTGTGACTAGTGCCTACATGCTGTGCTAAGGACGCCTAGTCTGCATACCTAATGCTGTTTGTTCAATCTGAAGACAACTTCTCCTCAATAGCATCTTGAATTTGGGTTCTCTTGTCTTTGAAAGGGGATTCAAAGCCATTTTTGAGAGGGTCTGGAAATTTTTTTTAAGGAATCTGAGAAGACTTTGAGCAGCGACTTGATTGCTTCTGTGTCTTATATTTCTTCGTACATAGTCAATGGCTGCAATTTTCTATAATAACTATATATTCTCTGATCTGAGCGTATATGAATACATGCTCTCAGTGTGTGTCATCTCCAGTTTGTGATCCAATATTTTTTTTGAGCAATGCAACATCAACTCTGTCCACTATCATCATACCAGTTTGTATAAAAATCCCTATGACTGCTCTTAGTGCAGCATCATTTGAAATTGAGGGGAGCATGAACAAGATCAATAACTCTAGATTTACGTTTCTAAGAATTACCCTTAGGTTATCAACATAAAGAGCCAAAACAAGGCAGAATGTTTCAACATCCACCAAATTTTTGTCAGAAGGAACCATAGAATTTTTGATTTAAGCTACCATGAGATACTGAATGCTTCATCCCATGAACATACAGCTGCACAACATTGTCTGAGTTCTCATCTACAAAAATTCACTTTAGAGGAAGTATATACAGATTGGACGATCTGCCACACTTACTTCAAGTTTGGATCCAAAGTCTGCAACAATGGAAACTCTGGAGTGCAAAATCCTTGTCATCTCAAGCTTGTCAGTACCCAACACATCCTTCAAAAAGTCTAAGATAAAATAATTATTGATGTTGAAGGTACACTTGAGATACTGGTTCGAAACATCCCTGTACACATTGTTGTGCCCATGATTACCTCTTGACATACTGTACAGCATTAGGGACCTTACAAATTACACCTGAATAGCACCACAGGCCTTACAAATAACCTTGAAGAGCACCCCAAACCTTACAAATTATCAAGCTATGCCAAAACAGTATATAACACCCAAGATATATAGAGCCGATTGCATCTTTTGCACAAAATGGCAGTCTCTATATTATAATGAACTTGCATGCTAAAATACTCCCATTAATGTGATGGGGATCAGAAATTGGGGGAGGTGGCCGAAAGCTTAGAAGTTTTAACATTCAATAATATCACTAATCTGCAAGGCTTTGAATCAATGCAAGCCTTCACAAAGAAGGGAAATTGAACAATTCTGACATTTGCCAATCTATCTGCTATCCTATTGCTCTCTCTGAAATAATGATTAAAATGAATATCTTGAAAACTCCCACCTGGAGCCTACCTTCTTCAATGTTACTTTTAAGATTTTAATCTCTAAGATAATCACTGATGCACACAGTAATTATAACTTGAGAGACCTAGGTTCCTGGCTTCTTCCTAGGATATGCCAGCCTGTAAGCATTCTGAGATCCTTCTTTGGCCATTTAGTGGGGATAGAGGATGATGCTTTTGATTATTTTGTTCAAAGTTTTATTACAGATGGTCTGCCGCTTGATTATCATTAGGTTCATTGTTCTTTTAGTGTCTCTTCCCTTGTAAGGCTATTTTTTATGTCACTATATCTTCCTGTGGATTTAACTACTTTAGGCTTACCTTTTTCTTGTTTTATTCATTTTTGTTTTGTACATTTGTTTATTTGGTTTTCATCTTGAGTGCCCCAGTAGTCTTAATTTGACACTTTTTGGGTCCCATTGACCTATTTTGGTCAGTCTTGGATACTTAAATAATTTCTCTTTCTTTAACTCAATTCAGAAGCCACTATCAAAGCTAGAAAAGCGTCAAATCTTTCACATGATATGAAGTTCTAAAGAATTCTAAAAAATTCAGTTTTATTATGACAAGAAAGTCATATTGTGCAAGCAAAACTGAACTGTGTTTCTGTTGAGATGGTTTGGTATGTATTATGTCAATATTTAGCAAGTCTAATTGCTCCTCATCAGCCCTCATAGCTGTGGATGTTGCTTTTTCAATTTTGTGAACTTGTCCTCCTTTGCAAGTTAATTAATTAGGATGGCTACTACCAAATTACTGAAACCGACTTTATAAATACTCCTCAGTCTAGCAGAAAGTTTGCCATAAAACATTAAATCCCACAATGCATGAGATATATCAATGATTTTACAAAAGCAAAGAGAGCCTTTAAAGAACATTCAGGCCTAATTGTTACCATAGGAACAGGAAAAGATGATATGGGTGATATGTGGGCTGCCTTCTCACCAGAAAATTCTTTGTGGAATAAATAGTAAATCCGAAGTGCAAGTGTTAGTTCAATGGTTAAATATGGCTGTACTCTAAAAGTCCTATCATTACAGGTTAAAGGGGATTCTGTATTAGTTATCAGAAGAATGAGTAAAGATCTGACCCCAAGCTGGGAGCTCAATATGATCAAAGAAGCCAATCCCTTATTTCTGTGTTTGAATCTGTATCTTTGACACACGTATTGTGTAAGGGGTTCTCCTTGTTAATGCTGGAGTTTTCATGCCACAAGGTTTGTTGAAGATGGGTTTTGGTTAGCTTTTGGTGTTGTTATGATCTAGGTTGACATGTACGAGAAATATAGAGGCATACAAGTGGCAGTTGAGTATTTTGACACAGTGCCTCGAATAGAAGTGGCCTCATCATCTGTTGTCATTACTAGATATGCTCAGATTGGGGATATTGATAAAGATGCCGAAGTTTGTAAGAAAATGCATCTTGCTGTTGTAAATTTAGTTCTTGACTTAAAGCAATAGTGGTTGTTGAGTGTTTTGCTCTTATAATCTGTGTAGTGTTATGTTTATTTAAAGCGGTTGTGCTGAGCAATGGACTTGGAGTTCTATTGGCTGTCTAAATGACCAGGTTGGCATTGGATTTAAATGTATATGAAGTTGGGTATTTTTTAAGGATTGCGGATCATTCGATACAGTGGTTTATTGATTTGTAATCTCATGGATAGTATTCTTTGCACAATGTGCATGAGTTGAGCTGGATGACCTGGTTTTGGAATTTTTTGAAACAATTACAATTTTCCTGGCTATTTTTAGAGGAATCTAACTTTGTTCACATTTGTTTTACTTGTGCCAACCTTATGCTCTTCTACAAGGCACAAAAATCTGTAAATATAATAGAATGCAGGTCTAAGTCTACAACAGTTGTGCCTGCCCTTTCAGACACGAGAAAGCGGTAACAGCCCAAAGCATGTGAATTGGAAACTGATATTTCTAGATATTGAAATTGTGACTACTCTGAAAGATATGTGAACAATGTGGGATTTCACAAAATGCACGTGGGTTGTTTGACATAATGCTCCAATGAAATGTATTCTTGACATGGCTTGATGGCTTTCCAGTGAATTGCCTCACCAAAATGTGGTGCCCTGGTTGGAAAGCATTGTATATTTTTAATCAACTTTAAGCTTCTGGTGTAAGTGACTCCTATCGATGTTTGTTGGCAGATACCACACGTGTGAAATGTAGAGCTTTGAGACCTAGGGTATGGAGATCATCTAAATAACTGAATGCAAATTAATTGGATGCCGTTAATTCTATAGCACAATTACATATGGTTGTAGGCAAAATGTATCAGCCAGATGTGAGCTCATGATTTGCAATGAATGCTGAATTTTCCATCCATTGTCTTTTGCCTGATGCATCAGTCAAGGAGGACTAATTTGTCCGGTTGGATTTCAGAGAGCATACATTTGTAAAAAATTGGCTATAGGAATCATTATTATTTTACGGTTTGTCAACAAAAAGCTAAATACATATTTGATATTTCTAATAAGAATCTGCATTTCTAAATTTGTAAATACAATTAAAATCTTAAAAGGGAAATGTCAAACATGACATTAATATTAATTTATCAAAATTCTAAAATATTATTAAAGAATGTTATCACAACTTATAATCCCACGATTTAGTATCAAATTCATGAACTTCCTTATGGGCTACAGTGTACTTAGTACATCAGAAAGTTTTGAATCATCAACTCATCATTGGATTTGCCTTTGAGTTCATCTTCGTTTCTTAGACTTTTGAAACCTGAATTTTGAAGAAGAGGGAGTTAGACACATTGGTTTCGACTTTTCTTATGTACAGCACAAATTGCTACTAACATAAATTACACGTCCCAACTCCTAGATAACAGAAAAATAAACTACGTCCTTGTAAATATATTTTTTTTCTGTTTTTTTTAAGATCATAAAATAAAAAAATTGTGAGATATTTTTATAATATTCCTAATAGTTCATGGGTATGGATTAAACTACAACCTTCTGATCGATTTTATTAATAATTTTTAAAAATCATTTAGATAAAAGTAAATTACTTTTTACTATTTTATATTATCTTTTTTTTTTTGATATGTAAGAGGTGGGTTTTATAAAGATACTAGGATTTAGCCTGGCCAGCACACCAGTTGAGATCACAAAATAGGGATCTCATCTCCATGGATTTAGAACTATGTCTGATTTATTCAGCCATGGTCGTTCTGGACCATTCAAATCACTACCTACTTGATCACAATCCAAACCATTTCTACTTAGACTAAAAGACTACACCTGAACAACAACCCAACTACACCTGTGCATTACTCATGTTTCAGCAATTCAATTTATGAGACAGAATCATGGCAACTGTTGCCAGCTGGGTGTTGGCACCTGATTTAGCTTGAGGGCCCAGCATATCACTGATTGCCTTTATTTTGAAAATAACCTTTTCCTTTTTCTGCACTTTGACCCTTTCTATTTCCCCTTCATTCTGTTGCTGCATTTTGTTTGAAAGCATCCCCATTTTGACTGCTATTCCTCTTCTTTTTCCTTACTGTTTGCCATTCATTTCCCTCATCCCCAGCAGTTGAATCCTTTAGACCATGAGATGGAGCCAGAGAGGAGTAGTGCTCAACTATTGTGGTATGAAGACCTTCGCCTGCTACTGTTGAGCCTTGAAAGGTAGCTTCGCTGCCATCAACATGGGACAATTTTTGTTCAGTTCTTAATATTTGAGGAAGCTCGTTGATCTTTTTCTCCATCTTGTTGTTGGTATCAATTTTTGAGGAACCACAATTGTTGAGTGGGTTGAACACAAAATAAAGTTTTGGAGAAGCATCTTTCCACCAGGAAGCCTCCCATTTTGCTTGGGCTTTTGCATTTGGGCAATCTGCAGCAATGTGTCCAATTTTGTAACATCTTCTACACCTGAAAGTTAAGCCTTCATAATCCAAAGGTTGCATCCAACAGTTACCATTCACATTCAAGTTGATCTCTGTTGGAAGGGCTTTGGATGTATCTATCTCAACCAAAATCCTAGCGAAGGTTGTATGGATGAAATTTCTTGAATTTGCATCTGTGTGAATGAAGTTACCAAGAGAGTTTCCAATGACTGCAAAACAAGATTCAAACCAATAGTGTAGGGGAAGATTCGGGAGGCGAACCCATATCGACATAATTGAAAATGATTCACTGGCCGGATCAAAGTTGGGGTGCCATAATTTTAAAAGCAGTGTGATGGCATTTTTGTCATGCTTGTTGTCAAAAACCACTGTGAAAAGACCTTTTGCATTGGAATAAATCTCCAAATTATTTTTGCCTATACTTGATTGCTTGGGTTTAAAGCCAGGCAGAGGGGCGCCCTTAGTTCGCCCATCCATCCCCCATCCATTTTTAACATCATTCATAAAGGATTCCGTAGCTAATCCGACCCTATTAAGCATCACATCGAAGGTCAAGGAGGATCGTGGGAAGGCATCAACCCTTCCAAAGACACCCCTAGGCATTGCCCGAGCGGCATAACCAATAGTAGAGATTTCTTCACCATCCCGGAAAACCCTAATGAAGCCATAAGAGGTTTTTGGAGCAGATCCGACCCCTGTAAGTTTATTGTTGGTAGTCAAGCCAGATAGAGGGGAGACATTTAGTAGGGCTGCCCCAAACACAGCCCGTGCATGATTGTCTGTAGATTTTGGTACAACAGTGAGGGAGGTCGGCAATATTTGAGTTTGTGGAAGCAAGCTCCCACCCGTGCCTATGCCCAAGGAACCCTGAGCGGCAAATTCTCCAACTCCCCGCAAAACCTCATCGCAGCCATGAGCTCCACTATTGCCTGCAATCGATGCCCTAGTTTTCAGTAGCGAGGCCATTTCCTTCAATAAAACCTACATGGAATCTCTTGTTTAGTGCATTATATTTTTGTCAATGTTTTTTAATAAACTTTAATATACTATTTTACATAATCTTTAGAGTGCATGAAATTACAATTTCTTTTTATGTTTTATCCTTTTTATAGAATTCATATTAAATATATGAATGATAATTTCTTTTCCATTTCAGTATTTCCTAAAATGCTTCATCTCTATATTAATTTATTTTCTTTTATCTAATTTTTTTAATTTATTATTTTGATTTTCTTTGAGTATAAATTTTATAACAATGGAATTAACAATATATAGTAAATACTTAAGAGATATATGGGTTTTTAAGTTCTATTCTTAAAGTTAAAACTAAATAATACATACTTATGCTCTCATGCTGAAATGGGAATAATAATCCTGTTAATTCCATCCAACAAAACAGCCAGTGACGGCTCTAGCAGAAAAGGTTGGGCAGAAATAGAGGACAATCATGAAAGAAAAAATGTATTGAACCAACACCTAAAAAGGATTGTTTCAGATTTCAACAGTCTGTGTCCATTAATTCACATCTATTTGTCTTACCATATAGGTGTACAATAAACGAGTGAAGTGTCCATGAGCATGGCAGTAAATAGGGTTGACTTGAAGCGAAATAAATGGTATCTAAAAGCAATAGATCAAGTTAAAGCATACAGATAAATTGCAGGTTGAGCAGGAGGAATGAAGACCTTTTTACACGATTGAAATGTGTACAAATATTCTTGTTAAATTTCTTTTTGGGAAGTTCTTGGCTGGTAGCTTTTGTTTAGTATACTATTTACTTGTGAGGATGGGTTAATCTTCATTTTGGGAACTTAGTATGTGTTTTGAACATTCTTGGCTTTTGATTTGTATTTTATTTTACTTGTGAGGATGGGTGACCTGTGCACAAACTCCATTAAGCAATACAAAACTAACCCATAAATAAGAAAACCTTTACATTGAGATAAAAATAACTGGAGACTCTGCAAATAACAAGCATTCATCAAATGGTATGCCAAACCAAATGTTTATTTTATTTGGAAGGTGAAAATTGGGTAGTGAGGTGCAACTAATGTGATTTGTAATTTCAAAGGAACATGATACTACAGTAGACATAATGACACTCACTAATTGAAATTGGAAATGGGTTTCTTAATTAGAGTTTTAACATCAAACTGAGTTGATCAGCTTGAAATTCTACTGCTTCAGTCTCTATAACCCAATTGGAAATTGGGCTGTTGTTCTACAAATAAATATGATTAGCGTAACTATATCCTTGAAACCACTTGTTATGGAGTAAAAAATGATATGTAGAGTTAAAGCTCTGGGTTGTTTAAATAACACAGGTTATTTTCAAAGATGCTTTGTATTGAAAGCAGTGCAGTTTGACAAACTGATAACTTATTTGTTGCATGTGCAGTTTCGTCATTTTGCCAATAAAATTGGTAACTTAGAACGACCATTTCTGAAGGAGTTCTTTCCTCGCTGGGTAGAGTCTTTTGGCTGTCCAGTTTTGAGGTCTGCTCTGTTTCTCTATTTTTGAGGTTAATTTAAAATAATATTATTGAAATATTTATCTATACTACATGTTTTCTTCCCAGATTTGTTTACCCTAAAATTTAATCTATAAATGATTGCTTTGAAAGGATGGGACTGTCATACAACAAGCGGCGAAATATGATTGAGTTGGCTGTTTTGCGTGGATGCACTTCTAGTACAAGGTCCTTGCCGGTAGTTACTGGAGGTAGTGTTAGCAGCGAGTTACAGACAGGCGAAATTGGCTGGCCTGGAATGATGAGTGTCAGAGTTTATGAACTAGATGGTATGTATGATCATCCAAGCTTGCCCATGGCTGGAGATACCTGTCAGCTACTAGAAATACAATGCCATTCAAAGCTTGCAGCTCGTCGTATCCAGCGCCCAAAAAAAGGTAGTAAAGCTGATGGGTCAGACGATAATTTAGAGGCCACAGCAACTATGGATTCACGTCCTGGGTAAGCATTTTTCCATATGTTTAAACTTATGCACTTGGATGCAAACAAAGTATTCATCCATCCATCTTTTCCAATTTTTAAATGATTGACTTTGCTTCTTGTTTACCTCTGTTCTTTGCAGACTGGAATCCCCATTGCTGTGGTTGAGGGCAGATCCTGAGATGGAATACTTGGCAGAAATAAATATTCATCAACCTTTGCAGATGTGGGTAAGGTTGACTGCCATACATGAAATTTGATTTGCCAGTCTATTAAAGAATATTTTGATATGACAATTAAAAGGTTCCATTAAGCAATTAAGAACAACTTTTTACAGGTTATCTATAATATTTACTAATGCTGTGTCCATACTGTAACATGTTTTCATCATATTCATGTTTGACTTTGTCTCCTAACTTTCTTGTATGACCGTTGCTGTTACTCACTGCTAAAATGTTATTTCTAGCTGAAAATTCATTTTGAAAGAAATATTCGCTAACTATTTCTGCACATGCTTCTGCCCCATAGTATGTCATTAACTTGTATGCAGACATCCCAATTTTTTTAGATCAAATGAAATACCCATACAATGTTGATGACTAATCTTTGGTTCAACAAACAGTTGTTGTATCCTACTTAATCACTCATCTATTCATGTAACCATCCAATCACCTAATGAATAGGATTAAATAATAACTAATATTTAATCCTATCCCTTTAAGTATTATAGCTTATGCACTATGCTGTAATAATTCTAACATTCCATCCCTTCCCCTATTATATCATTGTCCTAAGGAGGAGCAAGAATACTAAATACCAGGACTGGGACAAACCCAACAATCCTAAACAATTACAAACTCTTGATGAACGTTGACATACAGAGTAGTTCATGAGGATTTGGACATACAAAATAGTTCATGACTTACATTGTTGTGAACAGGGATGAATTGAATTGTTCACCTCAATGGTAATGGTCTCATTGAGCACTTGACCAAGGATATGGACGCACTCAACTATCCTCCACAATTGTGAACATGGACTAGGAACACACACTATCCTCCACAATTGTGAACATGGACTAGGGACACACACTATCCTCCTTCACAATTGTGAACATGGACTAGGGACACACAACAGTCCACAACACCTTGTGACTAGGGACACACACAACTAGCCATAGATGATCAGTTGAATTGGCCCTTAATGATCTTCACTGCATTCTGTGAAAAGGAACAAATTCAACCATTGACAATGAGTCTGGCATGGGTCTCTACTGAACATGTTTGAAAAATTGCAGTGGGAATCTTGTCCAGACTGAATGACACCTTGTGAA
>VDFB02022312.1:0-42701 GCA_007258455.2 Sequoia sempervirens
AAACAATATGAAACTTACTAAGCATCATCTAGCTTACACAAAATATATATTATGAAAGAAGTGCCTACTTGTTGCAGCTCTAACCTCAAGAAAACAAAAGGAGTCTCTTACATTTACCAGAATTAAAAAAGTACCTGTAATATGCGAAGCCGCATTTCTGGACTCATGCAAATTTGGCCTACATGTCGACGGTCTCGGCAGAGACTGCAAAAACTATAGAAACATTTGGCACATTGTGCATGATTGTCTTCATCCTCCAAGCACGCTGCCTCACAACGAGGGCAGTATACTACATCTTCCATTGAATCTAACGTCTTCTGTAACAGCAAGGATTCCCACCTGTCAAAAGCCTCATCCCCAAGAAGGCGCTTTAATAAAGCAGGTGAAAAAGAAACTCCACACTTAGGATCTGGACAATTCAGCTTATTAACAGTGCCATCTTTGACATGAACATGTGAGTATGTTTCCATGCACTTCCAACAAAAGATATGTTGACATAGTAATTTCACAAACTCTGTCCCTGCATAAGAACATAACCATAAGCTTAAGCCAACCAACATATTTATGTAACTTAGACTACAAAATATGGGTTACAACAAAGCAAATGCACACCTGGATATTGATTGAAGCATATATTACACACATGCAAAGTGCTCTGGAATACTTCATTATTTTTTTCATCATTGTATTGCATTAGTCGAGGAATATCAACATCTGGAGAAGAACATCCTGAAATTGCTCTCCAATCTACCTTGGTCTTCATGCCATATGGATCTAGTAATACCTCGCGATTAAATCCCAGTTCTGAAAGAGACAGGCTGTGTAGCCACTCTGCCCATTTATATAATACTACTTGACCCGGATCTTCCAACCAGATATTGTCCAAGGCATTACAAAGTTTTGCAATACTAACAGAATCCAACCAGTAAGCCAAAATTGCAAATTGTGGAGGCCTATAACATGGGTATGATTTAGGAAGAACACATGCCAATACAATGGGAGGAAGATGTTGAACACTGAACCTGTACTTGTTTTCAACAAAAATATCTTCTCTTAAGGAAGATCTGTTATTGTTCCCACTAGGTTCGCACCCATTAGAAAATGGTGCAAGGCTTACAGTAATAAAAATATTTTCAGGAATCTCAATATGAATAGATATCTGCAAAACAATGGTAAAAAAGTATTATGATTCCTCCGTGACCTTAATCATAGAGCAGAAACTTACACCTTTGCAAAATCAACTAACCTTGAGCACACGCAGGCTGTCATCTTCCCCTTCAAAAACCAACATGTCATCCCCATAAATTGCCTTCAACGCTAGTAACTGTTGTGAAGAAACATGTGAAAGAAAATATAAAATAACAACACACCTGAAAAGATAAATTATTACACAAATGTTTCTACAATTCAAACAAACAAAAACAAAAGAGAAAAGCTACTACAGATTATTTTTTAAGTTAAAACTTGAGGAGCAATCTGAGCATTGAAATAAACTAAGAAGATGTTGACGAAATTTACAGAGGAATTACAAAATGTAGGGTTAGCTAATTATTTGCTAGCTGAAAGTGATTGCATGGGACAACTAAGTCAAGAACAATTGAATATGGTTCCATGTAATTTCACAGACTATTTACAATACTAGTTTTGCTCCCTGAAATAATTAGACACGGAAGCATGTGCCGAAGTGACCAAACCACATACATAAAGCACAACATTTCTCCTGTGCACAAAACTTCCGAAGATGAAAATTTAATGGTAAACTAAGTCAAATATCTCTGGAAAGCACACACAATAAAATCACATGGCTGCAAGCAATACATCACATGCAACTTTAACATGGTGCCTATATCTGTATACATACACAATTTTTGCCAATATCTCCAAAAAGATAAATTTTTGAGCTAAATAAAACTGGTGCAATAGTTGAGTATGACCAGAAAAAGACAGAATTCAGTAAGATGTAAATACATTTGCACCTGTGATATAAGAAATATGGACCAATTTTGTAGTAAAAGCAATTGGATTCCTGAAGGTAAGCTAGACTTTTCGAGTTAGATGAAAGTATACAAGGTTACATTTGAGAAATCAAGAGTTGAACTGAAGCCATACAGACTGCAGTTGAGAAAAGTTGGTCCACAGCCATGTAAACATTAGAGTAGAGTTAACACAGGCCAGAGTCTTGTATATATCAGACTGGAGAGAATCAAAAGTTAAAAGATGGTCATAAGAATTTAAATTGCAAGAATTTTGAAATTTTATATTTCAGCTCAGCCGAAATTCATGTTAATAATAGATATGATGTTTTCACAATCCATGTAGTAATTGAGAAAGATTCTGATAAAAAACAGTGTAAGTGTTTTTTGCATCAAAGTTTTGGGATTACACTCTCTGATCCATATAAAAAAATTGACTTCTTTTTAATTTCCAGGAAAGCATTTATTGCATGGATATAGTTCAGTGGAACTGAGCAAAACTGTAAGTTTTCTATATTTTGAATCACAGTCCTCCATTTTTGGTTCAACTGTGTTCTATGAATTAAAAAGCATACCTCATCTTCTTGTTCTTGATAATTTATCTCAATTTGTGATTCAGACAGCTCAGATTCAACCAAAGAAAGCTTTTTCAATTGTTTTACAACAGAATATATATCTCTTTGCTTGCTTTCCTCTTCTTTGGAAATGCTTGAATTGCAATTATTATCAACCTCTGAGCTATCCTCCACAGAAACTTCAATATCAGATGGAACACTTCCTGATGAAGCTGCTAACAAACTTTCAGTAACATTGAATTTCTTTCCTTCCCTTGAAAAAGAACTGGACTGCCCTGAAACGTCACCTTCTAGTAAATCCTGCTTGACTGCATTACATCCAAAAGAGTAGGCATCATTGCTTGAGAGAGATGAACTATGTTGGCTTCTCACTCCATTCACAGCTTTATTTCTTGATGCTTTCTTTAATGCCAGACTTTCTGCTTGATCCAGACCTCTATCTATAAACTCTGTCAATAACAAGGATGTGGATTTTTCCCCAGGATAAATCTCATTCTGCAATTGTGGCTTGTCCTCTGAATCTGAAGTCGTTTCCTTTTCCACAGAAGAGTCGTTTTCTGCAGTTCCCTTGCTCCTAGGAGGGGAAGCAAGAGCTCTGACCGTCCACTCTCCAGGAACTTCTTTATTTCCATGCTTTCCCTTTTTTCCCTTTTTAGTAGTGGACATTTAACCAATAATGGAATCACCTTCCAATGGAAATGAGAGGTGACTGAGAGTTTAATAAGAAATCAAAAAACAAATATTAATGCTTTTACCTGTTTCAAAGATATACAAATTATAGTTAGAATCTCCAATTCAGAACAAAACGGACAAGTAAATAAGTAATCAGACACAATTCAAGTAAATGCAACATACCAAACAAAAGGACATTACAGTATAAGCAAAAGTTCACAAAAAATAAATAGAGCAAAACTCTAGCTCAAGTGGCACAAGCAAATAGACTTTCCAAGCTAAGCCCCGAATTCAAATCCAAGAAAACAGCATGAGTGTTTAGGTTAGGTAGAATATTATATCCAATAAGCTGGGAGTAACATACTCAGCATTTAAATTGGGTAAAATACCACATCCAACAAGCTGGCAGTAACATACTCAGTATTACCAAGTAACATGCTCAGTATTTAAATTGGACAAAATACCATATCCAACACAGTGAATGTAGCATACCCATGGAGGAGGCCAGGCATAAGTCCAGGATGACTTTGGTGGAAGAAGAAATGTTGTTGATTAAGGCATCTATCCTAAAGATTGCCCCAGAAAAATAGACCACTCGCCAAATAAAAAACAAAAGCAAAGTCTATCCAAAGGGTTGTAAATTCTAATGCTAATGGACAGCACTTGTCAGATAATGACTAGGATTTACAAGTTCTAAGGATACAGTACAACTTTACCACACCCTGCACCCAAGGCAACCCATAACCTCACGCAATACTGAACAAAATAGTAAAAGTATAATTTAGTAAAGAAAAAAAGGAAAAGATAACAATTTAGACTCCAACATCACTAAATTCAAACCGCGTTAGGAAAACACTCGTCTCATGAACCCCAACAACAGAGTTGCTATCAGTTGAATTTACACATTATATTTTTTCAAATTAGTGAAAATGCATTCGGGATTACTTATTGATTTTAGCCATATAGAATGTTTCGGCTAGAATTTTACTACACTCAAAACACTTCAATTTTTGCATGGAAAAACAATTATGGTGCATTCATTTTTCCTTCTAATAATTTGCAACACATGATGGCGTATTTCCTCAGTCGTTACCATAATTATACCAATGGTGCGAAGTGTCACTAAAAATGTCTCACAACACAGAAAGCAGTGAATTACAAATGGATAAAGATATATTGGAAGAGTTCTTACAGATCGTTTAATTGCAAACATGCAAATTTGACAGGATCAAAGCTTTCGGAATAAACCCTTGCCGCCGTCAAGGGAATGGCGATGGCGTTGGCGGTGGTACTGGTACGAATAATGATACCAAGTACGCGACAAATATAAAGTGTCCAAGATTCGAAGGCACCTTTTGTCATCTGCTTACAGTTCGGATCGCTAAAAAGGATTTCTTTTTAAATGGAAAAAAACTGAATTACACAAAGATCGTCCATCTCTGTCGGGATTATAATCTGATGAGGAAGTATATACGCACCTTGGTGTGCAATGGGTACGCCGAAGAGTTGTGGAAGGTCAAATAGGAAAATTTTTGATGTATTTTTTGCAATTTGATTGGGTGGTCGCAAAGGGATATAGATATAGAGGTCTAGTAGTTTAGGATGTGAAATAAATTTAGCTAAACAGGATTGAATTCATACTAAAAATCACAGATAGATTCTTGTACTAAGGAAGCGTTCCTGCGAGAACATGAAGAATATATACAAATTGCATTATTGAAGTGCGTTTCTAGGGAAAATTGTGTATATTTTGTTTCCATCAATGTTTCCAAATAGAATAAAAGACCAATTGTTCAAAGAAAATGGACAACCAAAAATGTTTTGTGTCTCGGCCAAAGAAGGGTTTTTTGTGGGTTTGTGACACTATCAATTTTTATTTACTACTAAATGTTATTATATCTATTTTGCAAGGGAGCTTCTAGTCTGCCATAGTAAATATTCCTACAAATTTTGAAACTACTCCTACATATGATATTGTGGAGCCTTCCATATTCCACATGTCTTGTACATATAGTATTTGCCATTGAAAAAATGTTAGTAGTTTTACTTTGGTCCCAACAAAGTCGAATTTGTAAACGATTGTTGGGAATGTAAATTTTATGGCCAACAGTTAGCTCACAAATTCCTTCTCCTTGTAATATATTGAAATCTTTCACCTCAATAGAGGGCTCAATGCCTTGTTTCCTTCAATATGTTATCATTGTCATGGCCATAGGATGTGCTAATTTACTCTCCAGGCTTGATATCATGTATATATGTATGCATTTCCCTTATTACCTTATATATGGATATATATGAATAGATCCAAACAAAGTGTTTCAAAAAACCTATGTTAGAAATTTTCACATACTAATACAACAAATTATCTCTATTTATGACCTTTGAATCTATAAACTTGATGTCTAATTTTTAAAATTATCCTTCTGTGAGAGTCCCTATCTTGTCAAAGGGTACCATATAGCATATAATTAATTTTTCCATAGAATTTTTAGTGGTATGGTAGATGTTGTCTTGCACATTTTAACTTGATACTAATACAATTTTGTGATGGTAGAAATGGGCTTTTCTTTTGTAATGAGATGAAATGTTCATAGTTTTTAGTATGCAAAATGCTAGTTTATTGGTGTCTTAATACACATGCACTAGAATTTTTATTATTTATCAAGATTAGAAATTACTTATATCAAAGAAACTCTTAGGAAAGCAGTGGCCATGAAAGTAGATCCAACTTGTTTTGAAGAGAATATATCTCTTTATTGCAAATTTGACATTTTATTGTTCTTTGGTGTGTCATTAGTAAAATCTATGCAACATAGAGGGGAATATAGAAATAGAGATAGAACATGAAGAAGAGAGATAATAGAAATAGAGGGAAAGATAGAAAAGTAGGAGAGAGGGGGCAAGAGAGAAAGAAAAAAGGAGAGAGAAGAGACAAAGAGATATAAAAAAAAGTAAATAGAGGTAGAAATACTGATAGAGGGAAATCAATAGGGAGACAAAGAGACACATCAATAGAGAGAGGAATAGAGAGAGATAGGAGATGGGAGAAAAATAAGAGATAAAAGTAAGAGAGGGAGAGAGATAGGTAGAGGGAGAGAGGGAGGGAGATATATAGAGAGTAGGGAGAGAGAGAAGAGGGAGGAGAGAGGGAGAGAGATAGGGAGATAGGGAGAGAGAGAAGAAGAGGAAGAGAGGGAGATATAGTTCAATATATAGAGAGAAAGGGAGAGGGATAGGGACAGGGACATGGAGAGGGACAGGGACAATGAGAGAGGGAGAGAACGAGGGTTAAAGATAGAGAGTGATATAGAGAGATATAGGGGAATAGGGAAGAAATAGAGAGATAGGAATAAATATAGAGAGATAGAGGTAGAGAAAGATATGGATATAGAGAGATAGAGAAAGGAGTGAGAGGGAAGGAATGATATAGGTAGAGGGAGATGTAGAGAGATAGAGAGGGATAGATAGAGAGAAATGGAGATAGAGGTAGAGATATATGGAGAGAGAGAGAGAGAGAGATAGAGAGAGAACTGAGGTGGATAGACAAAAATAGAAAGATAGAGATACACATTAGGAGAGATGTAGTGAATATGAGAGAGATGTACAAATAATGAGATATAGATAGAGAGGGGGAGGGAGAGATAGGAAGATAGAGGTAGAGGGGGCAAGAGAGTGAAATGTGACAAAGACAAGTAATAGAGAGGGAGAGAGAGATAAAGAGGGGGAAATATATATATATATATATATATATATATATATAGAGAGAGAGAGAGAGAGAGAGAGAGAGAGGCAAAGAGTGTGTATATAAGTGAGAGGGAGATATGGAGAGAGGAAAAAAGATATTGAGGAGAAAATGGGTAGAGTTTAGAAGAAAAATGAATAGAAAAAATGACGAAAAAAAAGAACGGAAATGAAATGCCCTATTTAGCTCTCTCCTAACCATCTTCAAACTTAGGTCTCATCAAATACCAATTTATAAATATCATCACATACAATTTTGTAATACCATGATTATTCAATTATAATGTACTACAAATTATGATTTCATTTTTAAATATACAAATGTTATTCTTTTCTCTCTAACAACAATCAATAAACCTCGTTATGTGAGTTTGTCAAATGGCATGTGTATTTGTCATGTACGACATAAACACAATTGTAATTTGTTTTTCTTCATATATAAATTATAAGAGTTTATTTCTAATTAAAACTAGAAAGATTGAAATCAAATTAGATTAAAAAATATTTGTGAATTCACAAATCTATTAGCTATCTTACCAAACAAAATATGTAATTATAAATGAAACAAAATCTACATGCATTTCTATAAAATTATATACCTTGAATTTATAATGTATAATTTGGAACATGTAATTAATCACAAATAGTTGACCTAACATTGGCAAGAGATAATACAACTAATCTAAACAAAAATACTTTAGAAAATGACAAGAGTAATTGTAAGCCTCCTCTCTCATTTCTTACTAGTTAAGCATTTTTCCATTTACTTTTAAGTGTTCCTCACCTTTGATCTTTTCCCATCCTCCACCTCCTCTACCTTTTCATTTCATACATATGTATGTTTGGTGAATTTTTTTTAATGAAACATGCATATTATCATAAAACAAGTCTGTATATAAGGAATGATCTACATTGTAATTTATGCACTTAATTTTATAAAACCAACAAAATAGTCTAGATTCTCAAAAAAAAAAAATACAAAAAAATTCTAAACACTGAAAATAAAACCTTGTCCCTTTTTTTATTAACTTTTTATATTGTTTAATATCACCAATAATCTTTGCAAGAACATTGTCCCAGTTTAAAATGAGGGAAAAGGTTTGCATCTCTCACAACAAGACATAAATTTTGTTGCAGTGTGGCAATCAACGCATACTCAAAGGTTTTTAACAACTCTAATAATTGTTCCAAGGGGGCTATTTAACAAACCAAATGCAATTGTCAACTTTTCGCTATGGTGGCAGAGAAATAATTATTTTTCCTCCTCTTCCACAGCAAAAACTAAATGCCTTGAATCTGGAAAATACCCTGTCACCTTCATCTCTCAAGTCCAATTTCTCCAACTTTGCATATCTATCTCTTGTGTTTGTGAATTTGATGTCTCTTACATGAAAAACATGTACCATTTTATGGCCTTCAATCCAACTAGATCCAGGGATCTTTTTAATTCCTCAATCTTTCATCAATTTCCTTGCCATTTGAACTCACCCCACCTACCCACTTCTACGTAGATGTTTGAGAGAACATATTCCACAACATTTTTAGAATCCAGATAAAAAAGAATTGTTGCTGTAAATACTCCTAAGCCTATTTACATATGTGATCTACATGCACCTAGAAAACACATCCACACAACCACCATAGGTTTAACTGACATCTTAATGATAAAGTGTAGAATGTCTTCAAGATAGTTAGCCTAGGCAAGAAGGTCAACCATGCAAACATAATGATCAGCTGTAGGTGTAATGCAATAAGGGTTACTCATGTGATTGAAGTATGTACAACCCTCACCACTAAACCTACATAGCTACATGCATATAGAACACAAACAAAGCTTACAATGTCAGGATATGTTCTAAAGTGTTTCATTAATTCAAAGATTTTGAGAGCATCTGCATATCCTACAATTATTGCATTCCATGAGATGACATCTCTTTGGGGCATTTGTAACTACCTTTCACATGCCTTTTCTATGCTTCCAAAAATTTCATACATGTCCACTACAGCGGTTGCAACTGCAACATCTGATAAAATTCCTCTATTCTTTATGCTATGATGGATGTCCATACCTTGTTCCAATGCTCCTATTTTGGCACAGGTAGGGAGAATGTTGCCAAAAGTTGTGTAGTCTAGCTTTACACCTGCCAATTGCATTTTCTTAAAAAAAATCCATTTTGTGCATATCCTGCGATCATTGCATTCCTTGAGATAACCTCTCTTTGAGGCATTCAGTCAAACGGTTCACATGCTTTTTCTATGCTTGCACATTTTGCATACATGATGCTTTGATGGATGTCCATACCCTGTTCCAATGCTCCCATTTTGGAGCAGCTGGGGAGGATACTGGTGATGGTAGTGGAATTTGGCTTTACACCCGCCAATTGCATTTGCTTGAAAGTTTCTAGAGCCTTTTCAACAAATCTGTTTTGTATATATATCCTGCAATCGTTGTTGTCCATGAGATGACATCTTTTTCAGATATTCTGTCAAATAGTTCACGTGCCTTGTTAATGCTTCCATTTTTTTGCATCCATGTCTATTAGGGCAGTTGCAACTATAATATCTGACAAAGTTCCTCTATTCTTTAGGCTTCGATAAGTGTCCATACTGCTCCAAAGCTCCCATTTTGACATTTTGCATACATGTCTACCAACGCAGTTGCAGCTACAACATTTGACCAAAATCCTCTATCCTTTATTCTTTGATGGATGTCCATACCTTGTTCCAAAGCTCCCATTCGGCATAGGCTGCGAGGATTGTGGCAAAGGTTGTAGAGTCTGGCTTTACACTTTCCAATTGCAATTGCTTGAAAGTTTGTAAAGCCTTTTCAACTAATCCATTTGTGAATATCTTGCAATCAAGTCATTTCATGAGAATACATTTCTTTGAGGTATTCTGTCAAACAGTTTGTGTGATTTGTCTATGCTTCCACATTTTGCGTACATGTCAAAGAGGGCAGTTGCAATTGCAACATCTGACAAAATTCCTTTATCCTTATCCTGTTATGGGTGTGCATAGCCTGTTCCAAAGCTCCCACTTCGGCATAACCAGGGAGGATTTAATATTGAAAACTATAATTTACCAAATTACTCACTCCAAGGACACCAAAATAAATGGATTTTCAAATATACTACAGTGAAAAGGAAATGCCACAACACCTCGTAAAGCTCCCCATAATCACTCCCTACACCAAATCTAAGTCCAACCCATCAAAGAAACAAGCAGATCAGTAAGGTTAAGTAGACGATTTTTCTGTTGCCTAGAGAAGTTTGTTAGAAGATGGTAATATACAACATAGAAAAAAACTGAGCGACGAACGATTCACAACCAAACAAAATCCCACCCCTTCTCAAGACATTGCTAAATGTGTGTATGAGCAGAACTTCCGTTTCCAGAAATGAACAAAGCGGAGAAACTGTGCATAATATATAGGATTATGCTATGCGGGAAAGGAGCCATTGCCGCTGACAAAACCATGGTGTTCTACATGCACGATGTACTGATTTGCTTGAAAATTTCTTCGTCAGGAGATTGATCGTTAAATAATATGGGACTGTTAATGATAAGCAAACCTCCGGACCAAATTTGGCATGGCCCTGAAGGCGGATTGTAAGCAAACGCAGTGCAAGAGCAGTTGCGGAGGCACGCTATTTGGCAATCTATGTGTGTGGATGCAGGGTATGAGGAATCATGGTCATTAGGTAACGTTACACTAGAGCTGAGGAATCCGTCGATGCTGCCCTTTTGGGCATCGCAGTTTAATGGGCTCTGTGGAACACAACCACTGGATGACCAATCGCAAAACTCTAGGAGCGATTGTCTTTGGGGACGAAGCCTTCGACCCAGCTGCAGAACTGAATATTGTTGGAGTTGTAGCTTCCATAAGCGCCACAGACATTATATACAGTGCATTGATCTCTGGGCCGAGACCAGAACACGCTCCATTTACTGCTATCAGACCAAATAAAACCTTGAAATAGCGGCGGGGAAACAGAAAAACACGGCGCAAAACAACCGTAAAACGGGCAAAATAGCCGAAAAATGGCGAAAAATGATGGACGACTTTACACCTGCCAATTGCATTTGCTTGAAAGTTTTTTGCCGCCTTGACTGCTTTCCCCACCGCTATTGGTTTTTGCTCCTCCAAACTCTGCCTCGCTGGTATTGACCTTTGACTTCTCCAATTCGGCGAAAAATTATGAACGGTTTAGATTTGTTTTAGCACCTTGCTGGGCTTCTCGGGAGTTTTGGTTCGTTCACGGAGAAAATGAGTTCGTAGAACTCATATAGGACACGCCTTCGGCGTCAGTCGCATCTTAGTGTGCAATAGGTACGCCGAAGAAGTGTGGAAGGTCAATTAGGATAAATTTTGATCTATTTTTTTTGATACATTTACTAATTACTAATTTTGATCATAATTTAATTTTGTAAAATATAAAATTATTATAATTATTAGTTATGAATTATAATCATTTTATATACGTATTCAATAGTTTTATTTAAAAATATAATATAATAATTAAAAATTATATTATTTCTAATTTTTTATTATTATATAAAATATATATATTGTATATTAATTATGATAATATATATACTTAACTACCTAGGATGTCGTAATGTTAAAACCTAAATGTGTTCATTATTACGATCTTGGTCGTAATTTTCATTTTAATATACTCTGAAACCCTCGTCAAAACCTTATTTTCTACTGCAGCTTGCCAACTTGGAGAAGTGAAGGTCAATACCAAGGCGGAAGAGTTTGGAGGAGCAGCCAAAGGCAACAGAAAAACGGTGGAAAACAGCTGAAAATAATATTTTTCATTAGAAAACATTTTGCATACATTTACTAATTACTAATTACTAATTATTAATAGAGATAAGAAAAATAAAAATAAAACTAATAAAATTATAAAATTATAAAATTAATATTCAATTAATAAAATCATAATATTAACAAATATACAATTATATAAATCATTTTTTATAAAATTAAACTAATTACAAAATTCTAAAATAAATAGAAAATATAAATGATAACTTAAATTTATAAATTATAAAAGTAATTAAAAATTATAATTAGAATCCTATCTATAAATTTATATAAGTGGTGGTAATAGGAAAGAAGTTAAAATGGCATTATCGGCCGAAATGGAGGAGGTTATCATTGTTTTTTATAGAGTGGGAGCATTCCGTTAGTGGTAAAAACAGCAAAAACGGTGAAAACGGTGAAAACGAGTGAATAAAAAAAATCAGGAAACCTTAACCGCCCAGAAATAATGCAACAAAGAAGGGCTTTAAGAATTTTAACTGCAAATTCTGCCCGGCGAGCCGTAGCCTGAAAATAAGGTTTCGGCGAGGGTTTTAGAGTACGGCCAAGTTGTCCTCGCGAAAAACAGAGACAGGTCCATGTGTTCCAATAATTTTGCACGTCCTTCCTACAGGGCCAGATTCTTATTAAAATGGCATTGAATTTAGCGGGAGCCAGCTAGCCTGCAGAAGTACAGAACATTTTCAATATAGGAAACACTAAATACCGGAGCGGAAACCAATAGCGGCGGAAAACGGTCAAAAAGTGACGAAAAATATGTACGGCTGAGATTGATTTAAGCACCTTGCCGGGTCTCTCCGGGTTTGTGAACCATTGATGGGCAAAGTGAGCTTCAAAAGCTCATATAGGACACGCCTTCGGCGTAATAATTATGATATTTAGAATAAAATAACATGTATCAGGTCAAAAATATTTATTTATTTTATATTGAATAAAGTAAATAAATAATTTACAAAGAGTTAAAACTATCAAAAGTAGTTTGAAAATAGCAGAGCAACCAAAAGAGACCAGTCACAGAGGCAGCAAAACAGCCCAGCAATTAGGTCAAAAGTATTTTTGAATGATTTTTTTTTTTATTATTGATCTTCCTCTTTTCAATATGATAATGAATTCTTTCCTAGAAAGACTGTTAGTTTTGATTATTTTTAAAAGGATTTGAATTTTAGTGGTGATGTTAATATCTAAATGAGATTATTATATGATTGTCTTTATGTATTTTTATTATAAAATGTAATTGAAATTTTAAGAAAATTGTATCACATAAAACAAGAGACTTTTTAGTAGATTTTCAAAATTTCTATAAGATTGTTCTTGTATATATTTTTAATCTATGTATATTTATTTTTGAAATAAGTATATTTTAGTATTTAAGTTTTACATTATGTAATTAAAAAGCATATCAACATTTTCACTAATTTATTTATAGTTTTTAGTGGTAAAAAGAGTTGATTTATTCTCTTAAATCAATATTTTTAATGTTCCTTTTACTTTTTTATTTTATCTTTATTTTCTTACAAACTTATCATATTTTTCTTTAAATTACTAACATACAATAATATTAAAAATATATTTCAAAATCTAATTACTTTTTATTTAAAAATTAACCTATTTTAAATCTATATATTTATAATGGTAAATAAAGTACTTTGTATCTTAAAATCTTATGAATTTATATGAAGTGAACAAATTGATTTTGAAAATCAAGGGTTGAAAATTGTAGAGAAGGATACAAAACCATTGAAATGATCTCAATCGTTAATATTGAATTTATGTTAATATTGTTTGTAATATATTAATTATATTTTTTAAGTACGTATTTTATTAATATTTCAATTCAAGTAAATTAAAAAATAGTTTTACTTTTTTTTTTATTTAATCATTTATTAGTTTAATAAGTTTACTATTTGTTATTAATTTTTAAAAATTATTATGTTTATTAATATTTGGATTTTGATATATTTGGACTTTCCATTCAGTTTATTTTATTTTAGTTTTAAATTTAGATTTAAGTTTGAAATTTATTTTTATTATTTGTCTTTTTATGAAATTACAAATAATAATTAAAAATTGTCCACAAGGGACTAGTCTCGCCCCAACTCACCCCAAGGCTGCTAGGCCGCTAGATTGGGTTGTGGGGACACCCTTGTTGTATTAAAAAAAAAATGTTAGAATTAATTTAATGTATAATTATTTATCTTATTAAAACTTTAATTATTGTAGAATAATTCTATTTTGGATTTTTGTTATAGTTTATATAATAAAATAAATTTCAAACTTAAAATATAAATTAAAATTTATAGAGTGAGAAGAGAGAAGGTAACTTTTGATTAGTCGTTTCATTCCTTGACAATCCAAGGATAGCACGTCCCTAGGGAGTTATGCTCAAGGTAGCATGTCATTTGATTAAGGATATGATAATTCACCTTTAAAAACTCTTCAGTGTACCCATTGCACGCTTAGGAGGAAAATAGATAGAGAGATAAAGAGAGAAAATATCCCTCTCTACCTCTCTCTATTTATCACTTTCTATATATTTATATTTCTCTCTTTATATTTCTATAATGAAAGTGATAAATATATAGATAGAGAGATAAAGAGAGAAAATATCCCTCTCTACCTCTCTCTATATATCCCTCCCTATCTCTAGCTCTATCTCTATCTCTCCATATTTAAATTCTTACATATCTCCCTCTATCTCTATCTCATTATCTACCATCTCTCTCTACCCCTATATATTTCCCTTTCTCTACCCCTCTTTATATATCACTTCCTATCTCTACCTGTATATTTCTATCTATCCCTCTCGCATTCTCTCCCTCTCTCTCCCTCTCTATATATTTATCTCTTCCATCTATATCTATCCCTTTTTTCTCTCTTTATCTCTCCCTTTCCTTCTCTCCATATCCCTCTCCTCCATCTCTATCTCTAACTTTCTCTCTATCTATATCTCCTTACCTCTCTTTTTTCCCCCTCTATCTCTCCTCTTTCTATCCCCATATCTCCCTCTCTTTCCCTCTCTCCCTATTACAAACATAACATGAGCCTATTGGTAATGGAACCTTATTATCTTCCTAATTTAGAGGTTTTGTTTTAGCTGTGTTTGGATCCCTGAAAGCAAATGCATAGTTGATTTGAAGCTATCACTTCTCCATTGAGATCTTTGTTGCACAAACATCATTTTCTAAATGGCCTACCAATTGACCTCATGTATACTACACAAATGTATGTAAAAATAGACTAAAAAATTCCCTAATTGACCTTCCACACTTTTTGGGTGTATCCATTATACACCAAGGTGTGATTGCTAGTTATATTTCATCTCAAAATTCTATTTTTCTATAATAATATAATTTCAAACATAAATGTTCATCTATTGATAGTCATAAAACAAAAATTATAGAGATAAAATAAAATTAGACATGTTTTTATATCTCACCACTACAAAGTATTTTTTTATAATGATAAAATGTCACCTTAAAATTTTATTTATTTACTGTCACGTCTCAGACTTTGATGTTGTTTTGTCCATGGCTTTGTGTGGATTTATTATATGAATGATGGTGTGTGTTAGAGTAATATGATATAATACAATGCTTTGGTGTGTGGAAATGTGAAAAAATATTTACTTTTGAAATTGTGAACGCATTTTATTTTAAAATATGCAAAGATAGAACAAAATAGAAGTATTGATTTAATTATTGATTTGATTTATATCTCTATATCTGTTACTAATACAATTTCGTTGTTGCATGCCTGAGTGCACTTGAGTTGCAAGTGGTCGAAGACCAAGAGTGTGATTGAGGAAAGAAGGCTAGCTTCCCGATAGGGTAAAAGAGGAAGAACTCTCGGTCACACACACAACACCTAAAAATCATATAGTTGCATTTAGGCAATGACTGTTTCAATTTGATTGTTTTGAATTACTTACAAATAGGTAATAAATGGTTTGAATAAATAAATAATAAATATAATAACATAGATATAAATTAATTATTAATTGAAGTTTTAAAAGGATTATGATTTTTTTTATTAAATCTATCTTAATTAACAAGCCAAATAAATATGTGTTTATGAAGTAAATATTTATTGAATTATCTATCCCACTTTTTGTGCAAATAATTGAAAATCTTTTTATTAAATTTTATTTATTTATGAAATTGAAATAAAATGGAAGTATTTTTATTTGCATATGTTTTAATTCAAAGTCCAAGATAAGGGAGAGGAAACTAATATTAAATAGAAAAGACAGTCCCGAGAAAATTGGGTTCTGGAAATTCTTCTTAAAACCAACAATGTTCTCGGCAAGTGGCTATCTCCTTATTTTTGCATGTAAATATCTGCCAAGAAAATTATCCATCTGTCAATTTGAAAGGGTCTGCATGACTCTCGGAAGAAGGGAATAAGGCTTTAAGGTGGAGAGAATAGAAGCATTATTCAGAAAAAGAACCTGCTCAGGGAGAAGCAGACTGAATGAAATTCTGGACATCTGCAACTGGAGTAATTTGCCAGGTTTTTCCATTCTTTTCTTTTAAACCAATTTGAATTTTAGTATGAAATTGGAGAATTTGTATGCAAGATTTTATGAAAATGATTACAAATGCCTGAGAAAATGTCTTCAAGTTTTATTTTTAAATCTGGGAAAAACCTTCTCTTCATTTGTTTACATTGTTGAGAAAATGCCCAATTTCTTTCTTCCAGAACAGGGTTATATTCTTTTGCAATCTGCATTTCATGAAACTGCCCTCATTTGCTATTCTTTTGTACAGAAAATTGTGAGAGAAAAGATAACATATGGAAATATATATATATATATATATATATACATATATATATATGCAAGAATTGGTATTTCTGTGCATATATATATATATATAAATCTCGTATATATATCTCTTCCTGTTTCAGAATTCTTTGAATGAATCCATATTCAGGTTTTAGCTGGGCGAATACTTGTTACTGGCATTAGATTTCGTGTGGGGATTAATCCCCAACCCCGTCCCAAGGGAAGGGACGGGGCTGTGGGGAGGCTCGCGCCCTCCACAGGCCGCGGCCTGTGGAGAGGGCACGGCCTCCTCACAGCCCACGCCCTCCCCTTTGGTAGAGGCGTGGCCTCCAGACACTTCTGTGTCTTTATTTTATGTTTCAAACTTTGAATTCATTTTTCAATAGCATGTTGTGTATTCTGTGCGGCAGATTTACATGGAAAGATAAGTATATATATACAATTTCATATATATATATATATATATATATATACACACACAGAGCTGTGTAAATATATATATATATGTGAATTTATACAGATATAACCATCTGCAGAACATGATATATTTCAGACAAATATATATATAAACATTTCAGTATCCCTAAAGCTGAAACTATGGAAATGTAGTTCTTGGAATCATGCAAAATTGGTGATTTTCTTTTGGTCACATATTCTTATGTTGCATACAGATGTAGATTTCTGAATATTAGCATACACTAGAAAACATAGATACAAATATGCAACCTCTGTTTTTTGAAAGAATTATCCTATTTCTGCATATTATTTTAACCAGAAACTTGTAGCAAATTGGGAATTTTACTTTCAAATCAGCTTGAATCTTGAAGATATAGAAATATACAAAAATCTGAGAACACTGTTTTTAAACAGAAAATTATTACTTTTGCTTGTGATAATACACTGAAAAGTACCATGATATACATACAATTCTTTACATTTAAAAACCAAACTTGAGCAAAGAACATTCAAGAGAGTAGCTTGGAGTGAGAACAGATTTCTTTACTAAACAGAAGAAATTATGCTGAGAAAAGAGCAGATTTTAATGAACTGAAAACAAATCTTTATCAAATAGAGGAATACATGTTGACTTTTGTGATTTTGCTGAGAAAGAGAACATATTTTACTTAAATTCTGAAACTTTAAATCTATTTATTTGGGTTAAACATTTAGAGATTGAACTCATGAAATACTTGAAAACTCTCTCTCTTTTACACTTTAAAGATAGATGAATTCTCATTGCAAATGTGAAGAGAAACCAGATTGATAAACATATTATGAATATGGGAATATGAAAAATTCCTTTTTGAATCAATGAAATGTATGAAGCATATAAGGAAAAATGCATAATTTTCTATTTTTACACTTTTTACTGTATTCTGGTAACTTCTGGGACAGGATGCCGAAGGTGGGTCCACAGAGACGGTAGTTTCACCTTTTCTGAAACTACCACTTGTTTTTTTATTTTATTTTATGCTTGGCCAAGCACTTGTACCATTGAAATAGATGGATTTGTTTTAAAAGCCTAGAAATATATGTATTTTAGTCTCTGCCACCTCCTGTTGCAAGAAATATGTTTTCTCATATTAGAAATGCATATAGGCACCAGGCATGCATCGAGAGTTCCCTCCTGTTTTATTGTGTCGGGTTGCTAGGCTCCTTATGCAGGGTCGGGGATTCCTTCAAGTTAGGAAGGAACCCGGGGAAGTCATGTACTTCGTGGTTGGGCGGAAAAGGTGCCTGAATCACACTCTTGGCCCCAGCTCGCAAGAAGACCGATGGTGTCATGGCGGTTGGAGGATCAGAGTTTTTATTTTACTATTTATGTACTTGAGTATCGTACTGGAATGGCTTGTGAAGCCCATTGTAAATGTAAAATGTATTTGGCATTTGTTACTGCAACATTGAAATAGATGTGTTATTAAGATTTTGATGTAACATTGATACAAATGTATTGATTGAAGCTATTGGTCTCACACAAATGTGAATATTTATTGGTTTATTGATCTCTTTTGAGTATGGGTGAATATATGTAAAAATGCATTGATATACTTGGCCATGTGCATAATCATAATGAAATGCAAATGTTATATTTTATATACAGAAAATGCAATTTGTTTTAATTCTTTTACATTGAGTTTATTTTGAAAACTCTTATTAATGGCATAATTTTTAAAGTAAACTTTTGAAATGGATTGAACAATTTAAAATGCTTTTGCTTATCTCCCAAGCGTTACATTTTGGTATCAGAGCGGCAAGGTTCAACTCTAGGACCTATGCCTAACTATGTATGACATTGTGCTTTAACCAGGGTAACCTTAAATGGAGAATAGAGTGTGCCAGCAGACTGGAGGATCTCGTGGAGATCCCAATGATAAACTGGACCAAATTTTGGCCTTGCTGCAAAGTCCGAGGGCTAGAATTGAGGAACTAGAATAGGAGAGGCGAGGTGGCCGTCAAGGGTTAAACACAAATGAAACCGATGGAGAAACAAATGTTGAACCACCTGGAAATGAAGGAAATCTAAATAGGGTGGCTGAGGAGTTGGGAAAAGACCTAAAGAAGGTCGCTCCTCCGAAATTTGATGGGAAAACCCTTGGAGATGGAGCAGAAGCCTGGGTTATAGAAATGGAGAGGTATTTTGCCTTACAAAATCTATCTGATGAAACAAAGGCTGAATGGGGTTCTTATCAGCTCACCGGTGAGGCTGCTACTTGGTGGGAAAATGAAAGGGCGGATAAGCAGTTTATGCATGGGAAGGTAACTTGGGATAAGTTTCTACAGTTATTTAGGAAGAGGTGGTTACCACAATCTTACTTTGATAAGAAAATGACAGAATTCCAAGTACTCATATAGGGTGGCATGACAATGACTCAGTATTGGGAAAAATTCTCTCACTTGCTCAAGTACGCACCCCAGTACCAGCATGATGAGAGGTTTCGAGTTTGAAAATTTATTTTGGGGCTTAGACCTCAAATTGGAATTGAAATAGATCTGCATAATCCGGCCACCATGGATGAAGTTTTTGATTTGGCAATTACACAGGAGCACAAGCTGCAGCAAGCTGCTAACTATAAGAAGAGCAGGGAAGCCAAGTATGGCAATAAGAAGTTCCAGGGAAATCGTCAAGGTAGTAACAATCAGGGTGGTCAAAGCAAACAGGACAATCAAGGGAATGATAACAAGCAAATCAGAAATCTGAAGAGGGATGGTAGTCCTCAAGACCACAACGATGGAAACAGGAACAATAACAACAAGAGGGGCAATTTCAATAAAAGGAATGATAATAACAGGAGAGATTTTTCTAACAAGCCCAAAGCACCTCATGGGGGTTGTTATACCTGTGGTGGCGAGCATTACACCAGTGTGTGCCCTCAGAGGAATAACAAACAGAATAACAGGAATCAGCATCATATTCATGCGGCGGTTGACAATCGCCAAGTAGATTATCAGGCCACTCCTATCCAGCTATCGGGTAAATTGTTTGGATGCCCTGTTTCTGTTTTGATTGATACTGGTGCTATTGATAGTTTTGTAGATCCTCATGTTTTGACTAAGTTATCAGTTAGACCGAGTTATATGGCAAATTCTTGGAAAGTTCAGTATGGAAATCGGGTAGAGAGGAAGGTAGAGCAATGCATGTATTTCAGTAAACTTGAACTCCCTAACCTTCAAACGCAAGTAAATTTGTATGTTGCACCGTTGGGGTCTTACGATGTAATATTAGGGATAAATTGGCTCTCTGAACATAAGGCTCTTGTTGATTGCGAAGAGAAGTCAATAAAGTGTCTTGATGATAGAGGAAACCATGTGGAGCTTTGTGGCATTAAAAAGCCTTTAGAGCTTAGGCAAGTATCCACCATGTAGTTGAAAAAGGAAAGTTGGAAGGGATGCACTATCTTTGCAATAAAGGTCAAGGATCTTGACGAGAAAGAAACCTCAATTAATGATCATCCCATTCTGAAAGAATTTGAGGATGTTTTTCCTGTAGAACTAACTGAGCTACCGCCTAGGCGTGTGTTTGATTTTTCTATTGATTTGCTACCAGGGGCAGAACCTCAGTCTAAAGCTCCTTACAGGATGAACACGACAAAATTATTTGAGCTTAAGGCCCAACTGGAAGAATTGTTGAAGCAGGGATTTATTAGACCAAGCGTGTCGCCTTGGGGAGCTCCAGTTATTTTTGTGAAAAAGAAGGATGGGACCTTGAGGTTATGCATTGACTATAGGATGCTTAACAAGGTCACTATCAAGAACAAATACATGCTCCCACGCATTGATGACTTGTTTGACCAGCTAAAAGACGCTAAGGTATTCTCGAAAATTGATTTAAGATCAGGATACCACTAGTTGAGATTGAAGGAAGAAGATATTCACAAAACTGCCTTCAGAACAAGGTATGGGCACTACGATTTTACGGTGCTACCATTTGGGCTAAGTAATGCCCCTGCAGCTTTCATGAACCTGATGAATAGTGTCTTCCGAGATTGTTTAGATAACTTTGTCCTAATCTTTCTTGATGATATCTTGATCTATTCTAAGTCAGAGGAAGAACATGAGGAGCATTTGAGAATTGTGTTGCAGCGATTGAGGGAACATAAGCTGTATGGAAAGATTTCTAAATGCACTTTCTTCCAATTTGAGGTGCACTATTTGGGACACGTTATTTCAGTAGAAGGGGTAAAGGTGGACCTAGAAAAGATTAAGGCAATTATGGATTGGCCAGCGCCGCAGAATGTCTCTGAAGTTCAAAGTTTCATGGGTCTTGCAGGTTATTATAGAAGATTCATTCAGGGGTTCTCGACAATTGCAGCACCCATCACTGCACTGCAGAAGAAAGAAAAGAAATTTGAATGGAGTGATAAGTGTGAGAGAGCTTTTCAGCTGCTTAAGGAGAAACTCACTACTGCACCCATCCTGGTTGTGCCCGATTTGAATGGCCATTTTATAGTTATTACTAATGCATCAGGGGAAGGGGTAGGAGCAGTTCTTATGCAAGAAGGGCAAGTGGTAGCATATGAATTGAGGAAGTTAAAGCAACATGAATTAAACTATGCACCACATGACTTAGAGTTGGAAGCCATAGTCCATGCTTTACAGATGTGGAGGCATTATCTCTTGGGAAAGCCTTTTGAACTGAAGACAGACCATGCAGGATTAAGATATATCATCACTCAACCCAATCTTAATGCCCGACAAAGGCGATGGCTAGAATTCTTGAGTGAATATGACTTTGGAATTGAATATATTAAGGGTAAGGAAAATAGGGTGGCTGATGCCTTGAGTAGAAGGAGGTACCTTGCAGCCATGGTTACCATAAAATCAGATTTCAGGCAGCAGGTAGTTCAATCCTCACTTGGGGATGAACATTATGAAAGGGTGAAACAAGCCCTAGGGGAGAATTCCTCGGATCGTCGATATGAGGGTTATGTATTTGAATCGGATGGGCTTTTGAGATTCCAGGGGCGGATGTACATTCCTAGTTCTGCAAACTTGAGAGAGTTGGTGCTAGAGGAGTTCCACAATGCACCATACTCAGGACATCCTGGTATTACAAAGATGATGGAAGGACTTAGGCCACTATACTTCTGGCTAGGACTTAAAAGGGATATTACTTCATATGTAGCTCGATGCTTGGAATGCCAACAAGTCAAGGCTGAGCATGTGCATCCGGCAGGACTCTTATATCCTCATAGGGTGCCAGAGTATAAATGGCAGGTTATCACTATGGATTTTATTCAGGGGTTGCCAATGTCTAGGAACCGACATGATACCATCTTGGTTGTGGTGGATAAGTTGACGAAGGTTGCTCATTTTATTCCTGGAAACCTCAAAGATGGTTCAATGGTTTTAGCAAGAAAATTTGTTCAAGAAATCTTCTGTTTGCATGGAGTGTCAGAAATGATCATTTCAGATCGAGACACTCGGATGACTTCCAGGTTTTGGATCACATTGAACTCTTCCCTAGGAACTAAATTGAATTTCAGTTCCGCATATCATCCTCAGACCGATGGTCAGACAGAGAGGGTGAATCAGGTAGTAGAAGATCTTCTCTGCATGTATTGTATGGAGCAGCAACATAAGTGGGAGGAGTATTTGCCTTTGGTAGAGTTCTCTTACAACAACTCCTACCATGCTTCTTTGGGTATGGCACCTTTTGAAGCTCTTTATGGACATAAATGTCGGACACCCATTAGTTGGGACAGAGTAGAAGACAGGCTTGTGATTGGCCCTGAGATGCTCAGAGAAATGGAAGACCAAATGAAGATCATTAAGGAAAAATTAAAACAAGCTGCAGATAGACAGAAAAGTCTAGCAGACAAGAACCAAAGCTTCAGGCAGTTCTCTATAGGAGATAAGGTCTTTTTGAGGGTTCGACCGCATAAGAGTTCAATCTCTTTCAGCAAGAACTCTAAGTTGGCCCCTAGGTTTGTTGGCCCCTTTGATGTTTTGGAGGTGGTGAATCCAGTTGCTTACAGGCTTGCTTTGCCACCAGCTCTATCCCGGATACATAATGTATTTCATGTCTCAGTACTTAAGCCTTACCATCCAGATATTGCTCATATCCTTGATTGGCGTGCATTGCAGGTTCAAGACCCAGGGGTGATACAGGTGGAGCCCGTCAAGATCCTGGAAGAGCGCAACATTAAGTTGCAGAATAGGGACATTATACAGTACAGGGTCCAGTGGGACCAGTATTCGGTGGATAATGCCACATGGGAGAATGTTGAGGATATAGATAGAGTCTTTCCTCATTTGAGATCTTAGCATACTCTTATTTTCTTTTATGTAGAGACTTACGAAATACTGGTAACTATATTTTGTTGTCTAACTTGCTTTTAGACATCGAGACGATGTCTCTTCCAAGTGGGGAAGGATGTCACGTCTCAGACTTTGATGTTGTTTTGTCCATGGCTTTGTGTGGATTTATTATATGAATGATGGTGTGTGTTAGAGTAATATGATATAATACAATGCTTTGGTGTGTGGAAATGTGAAAAAATATTTACTTTTGAAATTATGAACGCGTTTTATTTTAAAATATGTAAGATAGAACAAAATAGAAGTATTGATTTAATTATTGCTTTGATTTATATCTCTATATTTGTTACTAATACAATTTCGTTGTTGCACGCCTGAGTGCACTTGAGTTGCAGGTGGTCGAAGACCAAGAGTGTGATTGAGGAAAGAAGGCTAGCTTCCCGATAGGGTAAAAGAGGAAGAACTCTCGGTCACACACACAACACCTAAAAATCATATAGTTGCATTTAGGCAATGACTGTTTCAATTTGATTGTTTTGAATTACTTACAAATAGGTAATAAATGGTTTGAATAAATAAATAATAAGAATAATAACATAAATATAAATTAATTATTAATTGAAGTTTTAAAAGGATTATGATTTTTTTTATTAAATCTATCTTAATTAACAAGCCAAATAAATATGTGTTTATGAAGTAAATATTTATTGAATTATCTATCCCACTTTCTGTGCAAATAATTGAAAATCTTTTTATTAAATTTTATTTATTTATGAAATTGAAATAAAATGGAAGTATTTTTATTTGTATATGTTTTAATTCAAAGTCCAAGATAAGGGAGAGGAAACTAATATTAAATAGAAAAGACAGTCCCGAGAAAATTGGGTTCTGGAAATTCTTCTTAAAACCAACAATGTTCTCGGCAAGTGGCTATCTCCTTATTTTTGCATGTAAATATCTGCCAAGAAAATTATCCATCTGTCAATTTGAAAGGGTCTGCATGACTCTCGGAAGAAGGGAATAAGGCTTTAAGGTGGAGAGAATAGAAGCATTATGGAAGAAAAGAACCTGCTCAGGGAGAAGCAGACTGAATGAAATTCTGGACATCTGCAACTCGAGTAATTTGCCAGGTTTTTCCATTCTTTTCTTTTAAACCAGTTTGAATTTTAGTATGAAATTGGAGAATTTGTATGCAAGATTTTATGAAAATGATTACAAATGCCTGAGAAAATGTCTTCAAGTTTTATTTTTAAATCTGGGAAAAACCTTCTCTTCATTTGTTTACATTGTTGAGAAAATGCCCAATTTCTTTCTTCCAGAACAGGGTTATATTCTTTTGCAATCTGCATTTCATGAAACTGCCCTCATTTGCTATTCTTTTGTACAGAAAATTGTGAGAGAAAAGATAACATATGGAAATATATATATATATATATATATATACATATATATATATGCAAGAATTGGTATTTCTGTGCATATATATATATATATAAAAATCTCGTATATATATCTCTTCCTGTTTCAGAATTCTTTGAATGAATCCATATTTAGGTTTTAGCTGGGCGAATACTTGTTACTGGCATTAGATTTCGTGTGGGGATTAATCCCCAACCCCGTCCCAAGGGAAGGGATGGGGCTGTGGGGAGGCTCGCGCCTTCCACAGGCCGCGGCCTGTGGAGAGGGCACGGCCTCCTCACAGCCCACGCCCTCCCCTTTGGTAGAGGCGTGGCCTCCAGACACTTCTGTGTCTTTATTTTATGTTTCAAACTTTGAATTCATTTTTCAATAGCATGTTGTGTATTCTGTGCGGCAGATTTACATGGAAAGATAAGTATATATATACAATTTCATATATATATATATATATATATATACACACACAGAGTTGTGTAAATATATATATATATATAAATGTGAATTTATACAAATATAACCATCTACAGAACATGATATATTTCAGACAAATATATATATATAAACATCTCAGTATCTCTGAAGCTGGAAAAATGAAAATGTATCTCTTGGAATCATGCAAATTGGTGACCTTCATTTGGTCACAATGTCCTATGTTTGTATATAGATGTAGATTTCTGATTATTAGCATACAATAGAAAACTCAGATACAAATTTGCAAACCTCTATTTTTCTGAAAGAATTATCTTGTTTCTGTATATTATTTTAACCAGAAACCTTTAGCGAATTGGGAATTCCACTTTCAAATCAGCTTAAATTTTGAAGATATTGGAATATACCCAAAACTGAGAACACTGTTTTATACAGAAAATTATTACTTCTACTTGTGATCATACACTGAAAATATAATGATGTACATACATTTTTACATTTGAAAACCAAACTGGAACAAGAACATTCAAGAGAATAGCTTGGAGTGAAAACAGATTTCTTTACTAAACAAGGGAAAATTTACTGAGAAAGGAGCAGATTTTATTTTAATACTGAAACTTTACAACCTATTCTTTTGTTCAACATGATAAAATGGAACTCAAAAGATGTTTTGAAACTCTCGTTTGAAACCTAAGTATGAATGGAAATCAGTTTGAAAAATATTTTTATGAATGTGGATAAATGAAGAAAATTCTTTTAGAATCAATGAAATGCATGAAGCATATGTGGAAAATGCACAACTTTCTGTTTTTGCACTTTATTATACTATATTTTGGTAACTTCCGGGATAGGATGTCGAAGGTGGATCCACAGAGACAGTAGTTTTACCTTTTCTAAAACTATCACTTGTTTTTATTTATGCTTGGCCAAGCACTTGTACCATTGAAATAGATGGATTTGTTTTAAAAGCCTAGAAATATATGTATTTGAGTCTCTGCCACCTCCTGTTGCAAGAAATATGTTTTCTCATGTTAGAAATGCATATAGGCACTAGGCATGCATCGAGAGTTCCCTCCTATTTTATTGTGTCAGGTTGCTAGGCTCCTTATGCAGGGCCGGGGATTTCTTCGAGTTAGGAAGGAACCTGGGGAAGTCATGTACTTCGTGGTTGGGCAGAAAAGGCGCCTGAATCACACTCTTGGCCCCAGCTCGCAAGAAGACCGATGGTGTCACGGCGGTTGGAGGATCAGAGTTTTTATTTTACTATTTATGTACTTGAGTATCCTACTGGAATGGCTTGTGAAGCCCATTGTAAATGTAATTGTATTTGGCATTTGTTACTACAACATTGAAATAGATGTGTTATTAAGATTTTGATATAACATTGATACAAATTTATTTATTGAAGTTATTGGTCTCACACAAATGTGAATATTTATTGATTTATTGATCTCTTTAGAGTATGGGTGAATATATGTGAAAATGCATTGATATACTTGGCCATGTGCATAATCATGATGAAATGCAAATGTTATATTTTATATACAAAAAATGCAATTTGTTTTAATTCTTTTACATTGAGTTTATTTTGAAAACTCTTATTAATGGCATAATTTTTAAAGTAAACTTTTGAAACGGATTGAACAATTTAAAATGCTTTTGCTTATCTCCCAAGCGTTACAAAAGAAACCCTTTTCATTTCATCAATTTTGGGTAAAAAAAGTTTTTCAGCCACATAGACCCATCATATCACTACATATTGCCGCTTTTTGGCCCATCATGATCCTGCTGTACCGAGGGAAATGATGCATTTATTAATGCTAGCGTAAATGATATTTATCCTATCATCCCACGGCTTATGTTGGAATATTGTGCCTCCAATCTCGCAGTGACCTGCACGAAGAGCAAAGTTGATGTGACATGCAGGCTAGCGGTTGTTTAACCTTGTAGAAATGTTGGGTTATCGAGACCTTGTTTCTGTCTTACTGACTGGAGTCTATCGCTGTGATATTTCTATCATTGTGACATTTCTCTCTCTGCTTGGGGAGATCTCTATCCGATGGTTTGGCTCCTAGTGATGGTCGGGGAGACTCATGGCAACTGGAGTCATTAGAGTAACTCAAATTCTTTAGTATGAAGTCTTATCGATATGGAAAGTCTCATTGATAGTTATACACTTGGAGTCTTCAAGATAACATGAAGGCTTGTTATGAACTCTTGGTGATAGATGGTATGTCTCGCCGAATAGCTACACTCAGAGTCATCGGGATAACATGAAGGTTTTAGTATGGAGTCTTAGCAATGGATGTTTATCTCAGTGATGGGGTAGTCTATTGTCGGTATGACTCCTGGTGACTATTTGGTGCTTGGTATGACTTGAGGGCTCAGTATTACCTCTCAGTGATAGCCTAAGTCTTGTCAATAGTTTTCACATCGATATGACTTGAGGACTTTGTTATGATCTCTTGGAGAATAGTGATAGTCTCACCGAAGGGAATACTGATGTCTATGTGACTTGTGAACTTCGGTATGATCTCTTAACAAATAGTGATAGTCTCACCGATGAGAATGCTGAGGTCGATATGACTTGTGAGCTCGGTATGATGTCTTACCGATGGTCAGGACTCTTGGCGATAACTAAAATCATTCTTGTATCCGAGGAACAGTGAGTGTCTCTGAGGACATCTGCCGAGGAAAATACATTTTTGAACATCTTTTTGACAAGTGATATTTATCTACCGTGTGGTGAGGTCTTAGACCCAAGGTCAGGAGAAACCCGGAGTGAACCGTTCGGAGATTGAAGTTAGTCTGTTGTGGCAGTTCTGTGAGGAAGTTCGACAGACAGGGGCGACATGGATATACTCAGGAATTGCAGATGATGTTTGGTTCGATCTACAGTTTGATGAATGGTTGGATGAATAGTTCAATAAGTGATCAATGAATTCAATTCTGAGAGCATTGTAATTTGAATGTTCCTGTACAAGGTTGATCAAGGATTATGCTGTTGTAAATTGAAATCAGAGAGTGAAGCCTGTATTTTGTATGTAATTTCATTACTGTAATACAAAGGGGTTTTTCTTGGTGTGGTGGGTTTTTCTCCCATAAGGGTTTTCCCACGTAAATCTAGTGCTCATTTGTGTATGTTCATTTCTTTATTTCTACTATTTCTTTCAAGTGTATCTTAATTGGACTGTAATTGAAAATTTAAAAGCACCTTTAGCATTCTTCATTGAGGTTTTGACGGTAGGAGAGTTGTTTCCACACCTTAGCTTTCCTTACATTATGCTCATAAGATAACAACATGAATATGTATATAAATTTCACTCAATTGACATTTAATACCCACTTTATATCAAATTTTATCAATTAAAAGTCAAGTTTCTATGTCACCTAATTTCGTGCCAACTATTACTAACATTGCCAAAATAAAATATATATATATAAATGTGCATAACAACATAATTAATATAAAATAAATCCAGTCATATCAGACCGAAAGATAACATTAGTCAAAATATCTTTGCAATGCAACAATTATGCAAATCCCGAATACAACTCCCTATGATGTATTCCTAGAACATGATTTTATGATATCCATATCATAATAATATTGTATTACAAAAAAATTCTTAATAAAATATTCACCATGCCTTAGCAAGGCCACATAAAAACTATCTAATAATTCGAAAGACTTATAATAATTATAAACTAACTTCAAGTTTGAACATTTCCTAGGACATACCCAAGACAAATGTTCTCTAATAATTATATATCAAGGATGTCATGCAAAGTTTGGTATCCTAATGATAACACCATACACATATCTATCACTTGCCCATATATTAAGAAGACATCACCTTGTGATTAAGTACTTGATACATAATGTTGACTATAAGCAAGTTTATTTCATAACATCTCATTCTATTCTAAGGGCCTCACAAATATCCTAGAAGAGAACCACATAAACAAATAGCATAACTCAATGTATTGTTTCCATACAATTCATCACAAGGAAAGGAAATTAGATCATTCAAATATCCAAAACAATTATCCATATTTAAGCATTACACTACTCATAGTGCTTTAACAATTGTAGCATTCCCATGCTCAATCACTATATATGTTCCAATATCAAGAACATTCAAAATTACATAATTTAATAATTTATACAAGATTTCCATATACTTGCAATAGTTTTAAGGTGCAATGACTGATACAGTTATTTTTTTAATAGAATGAAATGTATGCTTGATGTGTAGTTCCATTTGTACATTATGGTTCACATGCACCATATATTCATTCACAAACACTCTTGAATTAATGTCAAGTTGCCAAAAATATTCCAAGGTTGCACAAGACATATGAGTTATTTAACAAATACCTTAATGCTACCAAAAATGTATGCATGTTTATATATCTTTCAATTTTCTGCAAACCTTCAACTACTTATAGAAAGTTGCATAACTGTCATAATTTCTCAATCCTTCCTAACATATTGAGACAAAAATAATTCATTAGACACCAAAATTATAATTTTCGAATACATTAAAATAGATTAATTTCATTTGACACCAAAACATTATGATTGTCTTGGTAGATGGGTATGTAAAATATAGTGGGATATACAAGGTAGGGAAAAGTTTGATGAAAACCCTTAGTGAATCAAGGAACAAGAATATGGGAATCATACTATGATAGGATTCCTTAAGAAAGTATACATTTACATGGTGAAAACTCTTTGTTTAAGAAAAGACCTCAAAGAAAAGTGGTCTCATGGAAGGCATTGCTTGTAGGGCATGTTTAAAATGATTTTTTAAAAGGGAACATTTAAGTAAATGTAATTGGTGGGTGTAAGGAAAAATTCCTCCAAAATATTGGTGACCTTAAATATAATAATACTCATGAGTAATGATAAACCTAGATTAATTATCTTCAATTATGGGATGTATAATTCAGAATTAAGTATATTTTGGAAAAGTAATTATGAAGGAGGAGCATACTAACTCTAAAAATATTGTTGATGTAGGGGTTGAAATCTTATAGTTGTAATAAAACTCACCAAAATACCCCCATTCCCCAATGAGTTAACATTTAGATAGAGCTTGATTGATCTTGTAAGACTTGTAGGATAATTTAAACATTGTTGTTAGTTTGTTGTTAGAATATAATTATAATTGATTAGGTAGTAGCTATATGATTTATTTTGAAGTCATCAATGTATAAGCAAAAAAAATGCATCCATGATCAATAAAAAAGAGTTTTTGGTATGCCCTTCAATCATTTCTATATTTTTATGTGTTTTGATGATGTAAAAATAATCCTTAACATCTTTGTTGTATTGTTGATATCTTCAATTGGTATTAGAGCAATGGGAAAGGAGGATACTTGTATGTAGAGAATAAATTTGTGAGAAAATTTTGGTTTTTGGAGAGTAGATAACACAAGGCTATGTTATAGTAGAGGAAGAATTGTATGTGAGGCCCATTGTGATAATAAGAAGATAAGAAGCACGCACACAAGTGAATATTCGAAAGGGTATGGGTGTTGTTGAAATGTGGAAATAAAAATGGTAGAGAGCATGTCTAATACAAGAGGCATAACAAATCAATACAAATAGGGCACATAAGATAGGATACGCAACACCTGCAGTCTAAAAAAAAAAAAAAAAGATAGGATACGCAACAAATATGCACTCTAAAATTAGGGGTCAAATATTTGATGCTCGTTCCATGGAAAGTAACAACATTTACAATTTTGAGTTTGAGGGAGTGCCAAAAAAAGGGAGACTATGAACTACTTTGAGTCAAGAGTAAGTCAGAGATTTAAATATTTGTTATTTTTGCTGTAAAAAAAGATATGTTAGTTTGTTTTATTTTTATAAGGAAAATAAAAGGTCCTTATATTTAAAAAATTACTATTTGTAAAGGAAGTGTATAGATTGGAGATTGTCAAAATTTGTGTTTCAGAGGAAGAACTATTTTTGTGGTTGTAGAAATCTAAAAATGGCTAATGCATTTTCATCTTATCATTTCGTCATTATCTTTATCATTTCTTCTATCTATATATTAATTAAAATATTTTAATTATTTTAATTAATAATTTTTCCTTCAACATTAATGACAATTAAAATTAAAATTTATCTTTAGTCCTCTACAATTAAATTATTTATAAAAAATATTTAATTAGCTAACACCCCTCTTTTAAATAAATAAATAAATTTATTTAAACTAAATATTTTCCTCTATAATTAAATAATTTTCAAAAAATATTTAATTAGCTAACAACCCTCTTTTAAATAAATTAAAAATAATTTATCTAAGTTAACTATTTTCTTCTAGAATAAATAAATTAATATTTATTTATTTCTCCAAGCTATTATTTGAATTATTTTTATTTATTTAATTCCCTCCTTTAAAATTCAAAATTTGGATCTTAACCTATATTGAATTTTCTTATCCATTAATCTTGCAAATCGATCTCCACCATTGATGAAATGTCAAGTGAAGCATATAAACAAGAAGCTTTAATTTCATTCAAATCCCTTGTTCTTTTATGATCAAAAATCACTCTAGCACTTTTATCAAGTATTCAAGCATTATCAAGCACTGTCTAGCACGATCAAGGATTCAAGCATTATCAAGCACTATCAAGCACTATCAAGGATTCAAGAATTCAAGCATTATCAAACATTATCAAGCACTATCAAGGATTCAAGCATTCAAGAATTTTCAAACATTATCAAGAGCATTATCATTCAAGAATTCAAGAATTTATCATTGTCATTTATTAAGAGTAGGTATCATTTATCTTTGAGAATTTATCATTATCATTGTATCATACCATTATTGGTCTTTCACAATTTGTTACTTTGAAGAGAAATCAACAGTGGATCAAATCAAGATCTTAGCTATTATAATTTTGCTTGTTATCTAAATTTCATGTTTTGAGCCAAGATCTTGAACTTCATTGCATGATTGTGAGAGTGTGAGTTTTGCATTGTTGATATTTGTGGTCCACATTTTCATATATCCACATTTTGGCACACCAAGTGGGATTGACATCCTTATTTGATCTTTATTTTTTAAAGGTTTTTCTAACTCTATTTTTCTTGTTTTTAGCTCTTTTATGCAAAAAAAAATGGAGCTAACTTTTGTAGGTTGAAGGAAAAACCCCAATATTTCAAATATTTCATCATATCTTTCAAACGGTTTTTTTTTTTTTAATTTTTTTACTAAAGGTTGTGGATGATCTCAAGATGCTCCAATAAAAATCAAATTTAGATCATCAATATTTGGTGAGTTATTGGCATTTAAATTTTTTTCATAAATATGTTTCTAGATCACAAATTAGTGAATTAAAAAAAAAAAAAAATGGAAATGAAATGAAGTAAAATGTGGGTGATGGTAGGTTTTGAATGGGGGTATGCATCTATCTTCCTTATTTCATTAGGAAAAAGAGACCCCATAGGGAAAGATTGACTTTCAACCCTTAGGTGAGTCAATCTTAATGGAGATCTTATTGTTTTCCTTATGACTGAGGATAGGGTAAATCAATGTGAAATGCACTTTTGGGAGATGAATGAAAAATACCAAATGAATGCAATTATGCAATGTAGCACTTGAAACATCAATTTAAAACCTTAATCTAACAAAATCAACAAACTTCTGATAGATTTGAGAAATATATGATTTTATGCACCTGTCACAAAAATCTCGTGCTAAGTGTCCTCCTAGGATAAATTTTCCCTAGGGCGAATAGATCTTGCTACAAGGATCCAAAATCTGCTTTCACAATCCTCTACTAGATTTGTACTCCCAATTCCTCTAGATTTCATAGTTGGAAAGTCAGAATTAAATTTTGCAAGTGAGTTTACATGGCTTGAAAATTTTGATGACAACTTTGACAACTTTGCAAAATCACACTTTTGATCAATCTTCAATCCTTCTTCAACCCGAAATCCACAACACACACAAGAGGGAAAAAAAAATTATTTTTGGTGATGGGGGTTTGCCTTGGTCAAATCCCATTTTGGGTAACTAAACCTTGAAATGAAATGAAACATGAAAGGAATGATTAATGAGCACTTGCTATGTTGCAACTCATCAAACCCTTGAATGAAGATCCTTGAAGGACTAAAATCTAACAAATCTCTCCAAGTTCTTGATCTTGCATGAAATGGCTTGATTCGATGTTGATCTTGATGCTTAAATTTTGAATTGAATGCTTGAAACCTACACCACAGTGTTAGCTCCAAAAAAATGCATGAATGAAGATAACTTATGATGCTTGATATCTTGATTAAATTGCAAAAAATGACTGAGAAATATGCTCTTGAACACCTTTGACAATATAAAATCATTGCGGATAGGCTGAAAAGATGGCTCAAAGTGTTGATCTCTGAGGAGCAGAGTGGTTTTGTGGCGGGCAGACAAATTCTGGATGGGGTGGTTATAGCTTCGGAAACCATTCATTCTATGGCCATTTCCAATTATAAGGCAATGTTCATCAAGCTGGACATGGCAAAGGCTTATGACAGAGTTCGCTGGTCCTTTCTTCGGAAGATCCTTGGAGCATTTGGTTTTGGGGATGAATGGATCCAATGGGTCATGAGTTGTGTTACTTCAGTTTCCTTCTCTGTTTTAATTAATGGTGAGCCCTCAGAGCTTTTTTGTGCTTCCCGGGGCCTACGTCAGGGTGACCCTGTTTCTCCATATCTGTTCTTACTTCTTGCTGAAGGGCTCGGCCGGTTGTTGAAAAGGAATGTTGAGATGGGTCTCATTCAAGGGTGGCGATGGGGAGATAATATTCTCCCACAGTCTCATTTGCAGTTTGTGGATGATACTGCGCTGATGGGTATGGCTACAATCAGGGAGGCTACTAACTTGCGTGCTGCATTGGATGTTTATCTTCTTGCCTCGGGTCAACTAATTAATGAAGATAAGTCCTCAATCGTCTTCTTCAATACTCCTGGTCCTATCCAGAGGAGGATAGCTAATATCCTAAGGTTCCAGATTGGGTCCCTTCCTTTGACATATCTTGGTATTCCTATCTCTGTCAAAAGGATGCCCAGGGATTCTTGGCAGAGTATTCTGGATAAGTTTCGGACAAAGGTTAACCATTGGACCCACAGATGGTTGTCCTTTGCTGGCAGGGTTCAGCTAATCAAGTCGGTGGTTCAAGCTCTTCCCATTTATAGATGTATGCTCCAGGTGGCCCCGGTTGGTTTTGTTCAAGAACTTGATGCTTTAACTAGGCAGTTTCTTTGGGCTGGTAATTTATTATCCTCCAAATGGAGTCTGGTTAGATGGGAGGTTGTTTGTAGCCCGAAGCAATGTGGAGGGCTTAGATTAAGGCAGTCTTCTTTGTCTGGGATAGCGCTTGCTGCTAAGTTATTTTGGAGGTGGTGTGTGGAGCAGGATCAGACCTGGGCCAGGATCTTGTCCCACAAATATTTCCCGGGGATTTCTCATATGGACATTCCCCGTTATCCCTTGGTGGGGAAAGGATCGGTGATTTGGGGTACCCTCAAGAAAGGGGCTGCTCTTGTTAAGGATGGTTTGTTTTGGACCTGCAAAAGTGGGTCAGAGGCTCACTTTTGGTTGGATTCTTGGGATGGCTTTCCCCCTATTGTTTCTCAGTTTCCTAATTTGCTGCCCCTTAGTCAAAGATTCATTGCGGCTGGTTGGGTCCGGGTGAGAGACTTTAAGTCGATCTCTGCTCATGGCCAATTGATGGTGGCTAGGTGGAAGAATCCTGAGGAGTGGCCTATGGTTGGTATGGAGGAGGAGTGTGCAGATCTGCAACGCATCCTTTTTAGTAGGAGTTGTTGCTCCCTACCTGACGGAGATGTTTTATCTTGGTCCCCCAACCCTAAGGGTGTTTATACTGTTGCCTCTGGCTATCAGGTTCTTTTATCTCACAAGTTGGACGGGGTGGAGGTTCGTTGGTGGCAGAGAGTTTGGGATAAGGTTTCTTGGCCGAAGTGCAATTGCTTCATCTGGACTTTGGCTTGGAAGAAATGCTTGACTTGGGACAATATTCAGAAGAGGGGATTTCAGGGACCTTCCAGGTGTGTGTTGTGTGGGAATGAGGAGGAGGATTCCGCTCATTTGTTTTTTCGTTGCTCTTTTTCCTTGAGGCTGTGGCATTTTTGGTGGGAAGCTTGGAAATGTCCTTGTGTCCATGCTTCCTCCTTGGTGGATTTTTGGAATAGTCTTGGCAGACCTCCCGCTATGGCTTCTTTCTTACAGGACGTGTGGTATGTTGGGCCTACCTTCATTCTCTGGCAGATTTGGTTGGAGCGGAATCGTAGAATCTTCCGAGGTGAAAAGATGGTCATTCAGCAAATTTGGCAGAGAATTTTGTGCATGGTTCGTGAGACAGTGGAAGCTAAGTGCGAGGTGGTGTATCCCTTGGAGAAAGAGGATGCTGCGAAGGTGGAGAGACTGGGGCTTCGCGAGATGTCTTTGGCTTCGGCTTGTGTTCGAAGAGGAAGGCAGGCGAGGAAGAAAGTGATGCGAATGGGTAAGTGGCTTCCCCCTCCTGCTGGATTCATGAAGATTAATACTGATGGCTCCTCAAGGGGAAACCCTGGGCCTGCAGGAATTGGTGGGATTGGTAGGGATTCTTCGCGGAAGGTGGTCTTCTTCTTCTCTATCTATGAAGGGGTGCAGACTGTCAACCTTATGGAGGGTCTTGCAATCCTCTCCGCCCTTGAACGGGCCTATTCGTTGGGGTGGAGAAAGGTGATTTGTGAGTCAGATTCACAAGTTTTGGTTAACTTGCTCAATGCTAGGAAGGTGGCGGATGTCAGTTGGCAGCTGGCTAGGTTGGTGCAGCAGATTCTGAGGATTAGTTCCCTGATGGAGGTGGTGTCTTTTGTCCATATTCCGAGGGAGTGGAATAGGGCAGCGGATTGCTTGGCAAAATGGGCTTCAGAGCATCTTGATGGCTGGAAGGTTGAGAGGTGGGAGCAGCTCTCCCAGGAATCCCACCGTGATCTGGAAATGATTATTGCCGAAGATGGGAATGAAATTGAGGATGGATGATGAATGGCTCTTGTGTTGCTTTTTTTGTTTCTTTTGGGTTCCCCGGGGCTTTGGCCCTTTGCTTTGATGTAATTCTTTGATTTTGTTATTCAATAAAGTTTTTACCCCTTTTTTAAAACACCTTTGACAATAATCTCTTAGAAGATCTCTGGAAAATTCTAGATTTCTTAGATAAATTGATAAAAGGACCTTGTATTTATAGGTAATTTTCTAATTTCTCTACAATTAAACATCAAGGGCTAACAATTGCAAATTGAATCTGAATCATAAAATGGCACCAAAAACATATTAAAAATTGGGGTCCTAAACTTAAGGGAACCCATTCGCCCTCCTAGGTCCCAAACCTAGGAAACACCAATTTCACAACAATTTAATTAATATTTGAAATTATTTATACAAATTTCCCTTTTGGAAAATAATATTAATTAGGTTTTTAAATGCATAATTGGGCCAATTAGAGGCTTAATTAAGTCCAATTTATTAAGGGACCCAAACAAAATGTGAAAATGTTAAAGGAGTACATTTTTTGACACTACAAGAAATATCTCCAAACAGGGGTCTATTTTTCGTATTTTAATTTTTGAGATTAAAATAATGATGAAATTATCAAATAAGGAAAAACCCTAAGTTTTAAATATTTTATCATATCTATCAAAGATAACAAGTTTCCACAATCCATATTGATAATTGTTGAATGATTTTTGGATTCGATTGTGTGATAATTTTTTGCATCAACATTTCAAATCACACTCCATGATCCATCTATTGGAAAATGGTGTCTCAACTTGCTGGCTTGTATCTTTGTTCAAGACTTAGAATGTTTTACCTTTGTTTGGTCTTCATTGTCAGTCAACCGCTGTAGTTTGTAACTTAAGAACCTTGTTGTGGAGTTTGGAAGTTTTGTAACTTCCCAATTGGTTGATCTCCTTCATTGTCGCGGCATTCAGGAATTCTTTAACCTGCAACAGAGGTTATGAAGTTTGAGTTTTCACCAACTGGGCGATAGTGGTATCAACTTGTCACGGGGATTAGGAAATTCCTAACTTGTATGCAGTGTATATCGCCACCCCATGGGAGCCTTCAAGCTAGCTAGCGGTGGCATGATATACTGCCATACCGTAGGAGCCTTCAAGCTGAAGAGTGGTAGCGCAGTTTCGAGCCATGGGTGTTAACTTCAATGGGACCATGCCAATGGTTGTTTTGACCACAGGTGTACGAGTGAGTTGGTAACAAAAGGGATAACTCATGGATACCTAAAGTCTTCAGGATTTTTCATTTAAATTGTTGGTTGTTAATACTTTGCACCAATGTGGGATAATGTCGACAGTTGAGCTTCTTAGAAGTTAAGCAAACAGAATCAATTTTGGATAGTAGATTCTTGGAAATCAAAGGGTCGAATAAAATAATTTTTGAGAAACAACAGATCGGTTGGTTGGTGTTGCGTACAGTATTGGAAGCAAAAGTTTGGCATTGATTGAATGGACTGAATGTTGAAAGAACATTGTAACAATGCTACGAATAATTGTGGTTGGCCAATTGTATTGTTGTTGTGTATTATTAGAGAACAAATACCTATGAAGAAGGGACCTGTAACTTTATTGTAAATTATTTTTACTGTGAATACTTGGTCTTTCTTTGGTGGTGGGTTTTCCTCCCGAAAGGGTTTTTCCACATAAATCTAGTGTCTATTCTCTGTTGATAATATTGTCTACTTCTTTATGTGTGAATCTTAATGCTCTGTAATTTGGAATTAAAAGTACTCCTACATTATTCCCCTGTGAATTGACATTAGGAAAGCGTTTTCCGCACTATATTCTTTCCTTACAAGTGGTATCAAAGCCTAGACAATTGTGTTATCCTTGTGAGTAGGTTGAGTTTTTTGCGTCAATCTTGTTCAGTGGGAAATTTTTGTAGAAGTCTAGTAATCTCAATTGTAGATTAAGATGGAAAGCACATCAGGAAAGATTGAAATTGAGAAATTCAATGGAAACAATTTTGATTTGTGGAGACTTAAAATGGAAGACCTGTTGGTGGATCATGATCTTTGGCTTGCTCTGTCTAGAATGAAACCTTCTAGCATGAAGCAAGAAGATTGGGATCTCGCAGATAGAAAAGAAAAAGGGTTGATAAGACTTTGTTCTCTTGAATGTTCATGAAGAGAAGACTGCATCTTCTTTGTGGAAGAAGCTTGGAGACATTTATCAGGGCAAGTCCTTGGTGAATAAGTTGTTCTTAAGGAAGAAGTTATCCTCTTTGAAGATGGAGGAAGGGGCATTTTTGGCTTATCATTTGAATACGCTTAACATGTTGATTGCTCAATTAACATCTATGGGTGTGAAGATTGATGAAGAAGATCGTTGTATGCTATTGTTATGTTCTTTGCTGAATTCTTGGGATCACTTGATGATGGCTATTGGGAGTACGACATCTACTTTTAAGATAGAAGAATTTGTTGCTTCTTTGTTATCAGAAGAGATGAGAAAGAAATATTCTGAGATGGAAAAGGAGGCTCTTGCTGTTCGAGGCAGAACAAAAGAAAAAGGCAAGAAGAAGGATAAAAAGTCTAAATCAAAATTAGAAGGGAGATCAAAGTTTCTTGGAAAAAAGTCCAAGGTGGAGTGCTGGAATTGTGGGCAGCTTGGTCATGTTTGATAGGATTGCAAAGAGGAGAAAAAGAAGAAGAAGAAGAACTTTTTCGATAATGATTCTTCTCAGAGCGAAGTTGATGCCTTCATTATAGCCTTGGAAACTCAGGCATCAAATGATGTATGGTTGATTGATTCTAGAGCATCTTTCCATATGACATCTCATAGAGACTGGTTCACAAAGTATGAAAAATATGATGGTGGAAAGGTGTATTTAGCAAGTGATTCATCTCTGGAAATTGTTGGTCATGGAAGAGTTAGAATTCAGTTTTACGATGGAAGAATTAAGGGAATTGATGGCATAATGCATATACCAAGTCTGGCTCAGAATTTAGTTTTTGTAAGCAAGTTGAATGATGTTGGAGTGCAAGTCTCATTCTCTAGCAATGGTTGCAAAATGACTAGAGGCTCAATGGTGCTAGCTAGGGGTGCCTGAATTCGTACTCTGTACAAGTTAGATGCACTTGTTGTTCAATGTAACGTCTCTACAAAGTTACAAAAAGTTTTTCATGTAAAGGAGACTAAAGCTCCTATAGGGGCTAATTCTTTGGAATTTAAACTTCTTGCAGAGAAGACTATGCTCTAGCATCATAGGCTTGGTCATATTGGTGAGAAAGGCTTAAAAGCCTTGAAAAATAAAAACCTAGTTGAGGGGCTTGAAGATTGTAACCTAGAATTTGAATTTTGTGAACATTGTATATATGGAAAACATCATCGTGTTTCTTTTTACTCTAGTCCTCATAAAACTTTTAGTATTCTGGATTATATTCAATTCGATGTTTTTGGTCCAGTAAATGTTCCTTTGTTATCGAAATCAAGATATTATGTATCATTCATTGATGATTATTCGAGAAGGGAATTTGTATATTTTCTAAAATGTAAATCATAAGTGTTCAATCAGTTTAAATAGTTTAAGAACTTGGTTGAAAATCAAGTTGGTAAGAAAATAAAATGCTTGAGGACAGATAACGGTGGTGAATTTTGTTCTGCAAAATTTGAAAGGTATTATAAGGACCATGGAATTAAAAGGCATAAAACAACACCTTACACTCTGTAGCAAAATGGAGTCGTTGAAAGGTTGAACAGGATGTTGATGGAGAGAGCAAGAAGTATGTTGAGCAGTGTTGGTTTGGAGTAGAAGTTATGGGTTGAGGTTGTGGCTACAACATGTTACTTGTTGAATCGGTCTCCTTTGTCAGCACTTGTTGACAAAATGCCTATGGAAGCTTGGTCTAGTAAGAAGCCCTCTCTAATACATGCTTGTTTCTTTGATTTTGAAGCATATGTTTATGTGTTGAATGAGAAGAGAACTAAATTGGAGAAAAAAATTGTTAAATGCATCTTCATTGGCTATGACATTGGTGTGAAAGGATACAAGCTTTGGAATCCTATGACTGAAAAGGTTGTATACAATAGAAGTGTAATCTTTTGGGAGCTGAAACCTTCTTTAGTGGAACTACAGTTAGGGTTGAAAGAAAATAAAGAGGAAAATGATGTTGTTGAAATACCTCTTAACTCCTGAAAAAGAGGAACAACACATTGATAGTGTACCTAAAACTAAGAAGAGTTTGAGAAGCTCTGAGTGTTTTGAAGAAGAACCACAACCTCAGCCTCAACCTGTGAGGAGGTCTACATGTGAGAAGAAGCAATCAGATAGGTATGGGTTCTCTATGTTGGATTCTAGTTAAGCCTATGCTTTGATTACTAATATTGATGAGCCTAGGACTATAAAAGAGGCAACTAAAATGATTGGTTCAGATTCTTGGTTGGAAGCCATGAATGAAGAAATGGAATCATTAAAGAAAAATGATACTTGGGATTTGGTTTCATTTCCTAAAGGTAGAAATCCTATGGGCTGCAAATGGGTATTTAAAAATAAAATCGATCTGGATGGTAGTGATGAAAAGTACAAAGTGAGGTTGGTTGCAAAGGGTTATTCCCAGGTAGAGGGAATTGATTATGGGGAAATCTTTTATCCGGTAGTAAAGTTGACATCTATCAAATTTATTTTGTCACTTGTAGCAACATATGACTTGATGATTGAGCAAATGGATGTGAAGACATCATTTCTTCTTGGAGATCTTGAAGAAGAAATTTATATGTCCCAGCCTAAGCACTTTGTGGAAAAAGGTAAAGAAAATATAGTTTGCAAGCTAAATAAATCTCTATATGGTTTGAAGCAATCACCTAGAATGTGGTACCAGAAATTTGACACATTTTTTTTGTCACTGGGTTTTGTAATATCGAAATCAAATCATTATGTACTTCAAAACTAAAAATGATTGGGTTCTTATTATTGCACTCTATGTTGATGATATGTTGGTCATAGGGAATAGTAAGTCTGATTTATGATCTATAATCTCAATTGTCTGCAAAGTTTGAAATGAAAGATCTTGGTGCAACTAGGTATATTCTAGGGATGGAAATAACCAGTGATAGAAAGAGTAGAAAAATTTGGCTCGGCTAAAGTAAGTATATTAATATTGTTCTAGAGATATTCAGTATGATAGATTGCAAGCAACTAGTTGTTCCAGTTTTGCAAGGAATGAAGATATCTGTTGAAGATTGTCAAAAATATCCTACTGAGATGGAGGACATGACCAAAGTGCCTTATGGAAGTGCAATTGGTAGTTTAATGTATGCAATGGTCTGTACTAGGCTAGACATTTCCCAAGCAATGGGAGTACTTAGTCAGTTTATGGAAAATCTAGGAAGGTCACACTGGGATTCTGTGAAAAGAGTGTTTAGATATCTGAAGGACACTTCAAAATATGCTTTGTGTTACCATGGCAATTTGGTTGAATCATAGAGGAATCTCAACATTCGTGGATATGTGGATTTTGATTGGGCAGGGGACATTGACAATAGAAAGTCCACCAGTGGATATATTTTCATGATGAATGGTGTTGCAGTTAGTTGGATGAGCAAGCGGTAGGTTGTAGTCACTTTATCCACTATTGAAGTTGAGTACATGGCAGCAACACACGACTGCAAATAAGTTGTATGGCTTAAACATTTGTGTTCTAATGTTGGGTTTAGTGCAAAGAAAAATTTAATTTTCTATGACAGTCAGAGTGCCATTTGTTTGGAAAAAAATCCAACTTTCCATGCCAGGACGAAACATATTGATGTGCGGTATCATTGTGTAAGAGATATGGTGGAGGATGGAAAGGTCTATTTAGAAAAAGTGGATACTCTAGAAAATGTTGCAGATGTGTTGACAAAGCCTGTGAGCACAGACAAGTATAGGTGGTGTGTTAGTTCGATGGGCCTTGGATCCCATGACCTTCATTACACTTGAGTTTGGAGGGAGCCAATAAGTCTTCATCAAGTGGGAGATTGTTGGAAAATGGTGCCTCAACTTGCTAGCCTGTATCTTTGTTCAAGACTTAGAATGTTGTACCTTTGTTTGGTCTTCATTGTCGATCGATCATTGGAGTTTGTAACTTAAGAACCTTGCCGCAAAGTTTGGAAGTTTTGTAACTTCCTGACTAGCCGATCTCCTTCATTGTCACAACGTTCAGGAATTCTTTAACTTGTAGGAGAGGTTATGAAGTTTGAGTTTTCACCGACTGGGCGATAGTGGTATCGGCTTGTCGCAGGGATTGGTAAATTCCTAACTTGTATGCAGTGTATACCGCCACCCCGCGAGAACCTTCAAGTTGGCTAGCGGTGGTGTGGTATACTACCATACCGCGGGAGCCTTTAAACTGACAAGCAATAGCATGGTGTCAGGCCATGGGTGTTCACTTCAATGGGACCATGCTAATGGTTGTTTTGACCGTGGGTGTATGAGTGAGTTGGTAACAAAAGGGCTAACTCATAG